>CM075977.1:392735666-392757929 GCA_038087875.1 Malacoraja senta
TAGGACCCATTTGAAATGAACTCTAAGACGTCAGTATCCGTGCCATATTAAATGTAACATAGCATTTAAACAAAACGCTTCCCATCTTCTGAAGAGGAAATGTACTGCTTTTTTTTTTTTTTTTGGTGCTATCCCTGCACTCTGCAGTGAGCACACACATGGATCGGTCTGACAACCTGAGCCACAGGAGCAGTCTTCTCAGAGTCTGCAAGGCAATGAATTGATTTAATCATACAGAGGCTGGTTCCCCGAGTCCCAGATTGAACCAGCAAAGTTTTATGTAGTCACAGAGTCACAGATAAATTCATAGTTAAAGGCAAATCCGAATAATCAATAACTCTGTTTGGTATCAACTTAAATTTAACTGGATGGATGAGGAACCTCAATTTCTCAAATATAGTTGCGGCTGAAGCAGTTGATTTTAGCAAAACACAGCGTTTAGAATATCATCCAATTAAGCCAATAACAAGTGTTTTGAGCTCTGAGCAGTCCAAACACCGGTTTAGTAATTTGGTAGATGTCCTGGGAGCTGAAGTTAGCCCATTTTGCAAACGCATTAACTGTTATCATTGCCCCATCCAGCTAAATTTCAAATGTCTCCGGTGATCCCTGTGAATGGGACCTGAATAGTATGCATCTTTGAGATCGATGCATGCCATAAAGATCCTAAGGAAATCAGTTGTTAGACAGTAACGAAGTTCCATATACTGAAAAGTCTATGTTGAACATGCGAGTTAAATCAATTATGAACCGACATCCTCCATCTTTCACGCCTGCCATAATTCCATGCCTGCCTCGAACGACAACTCTGGCCAGATTCCCGAGCCTGTCTCGAAAGGTAATCCTGGCCATAATACTGAGCCTGCCTCGAAAGACAACTCTGGCCAGAAATCTGGGCCTGCCTTAAAAGACTACTCTAGCCATAATTCTGAGCCTGCCTCGAAAGACAACTCTGGCCATATTTCCGAGCTTGTCTCGGAAGGCAATCCTGGCCGTAATACTGCCTGTCTCGAAAGACAATTCTGGCCCCAATTCCAAGCCATGCTTGGTACCCTTGTATACTGTGCAAAAATAAACCAATCACATGTTATCATTTTAGTTAATAAATGGATCTGAATCTCATGTTATCATTGTCATTTGTACAAAAACAAGTGTAAATATTACCAACTTGTAAATGGTCCACATACCCCATGTTTCGGAAGAACCAGACCCACCTACCTCCATGGTTACCGGAGGTCTTATGGTAAGCCCAAAGGCCCCTGATGTGGGTTCTATTCCCGTCCTTGATGGAGAGTAGGACTGGTAGTGTATGTGGATTCCATATTTCCCGAGACCGGCGTGAAAGACCTCTGCCCAGCTTTCAGCTGCCACCAGCTTCAGTGAACTGCTTACTGCCGATGAGGTGTGGGGTGTGTCGTCGCCGACACGATGAAGCTTTGTTCGTCGTCGGTCCCTGATCAGTTCGACAGCTTTTGCTTCCTCATCCAGGTATACCTGTTGGATACGTCTTACCTGAAGAGAAGATTCGGCGGCTGGTTTCATTTCCTGGATTTCATGCCCCCTCCAATGTCACCTCTGATAGCGCTGCTCACTGCCCGCACTTGTAGCGTGAGGGGAACTCTGGCCCCTTCCGGGTTTTCTGCCAAAGGCTGGAACCAATTCTTCCGGCAGTAACCCCTTCGCTTGCGAGTATTTCCTCGCACTCCCCTCCAGAGAGAGGGAGATTCCTAGGCAGCCCTGAAAACAGGTGCTGCCGCAGGCCCCTAAGGATACTTGCGCTAACCTGGCCCCTCCTACGGACCTATATCAGGATTTTTGCTCTGAGTCAGACTGAAACTGACCCCGAATGCTCCCCTCCTCAGAGAGGGAGACAATGTGCAGTCCTGAAACAGGTGCCGCTGCCGCGGGCCCCCGAGGAGACCCGCGCTGATAACTCCCTCCTTTGGAGTATATCATTATGGAGCAACCTTTCCATCAGGTGCTCCATGTGGGTTTAGACGTCCGCAGATGCTACCCATTAAAGGAGGGGAACCCTCCTGGCCCGACTCTCCCGAGTCCCAAGGCCTGACCGACTTACTCCTGGCTTTCCCCCATTTCTGGGGCACCACAGCGGTCTAGGAGCCACTGACCGCACTGTCAGCGACTCGGGTGGCGAGACCGACTTCCCTTGGTTTTACCCCCTTTTCTGGGGCACCATAGCGGTCTGGGAGCCGCTGACCCCATTGTCAGCGACTTTGGTAGCGAACCCGACGGCCGACGGCTACCCGCGCTTCCGCAGTCCGGACCGGGATCTCCCCACGGTCCATAACCGGTTCCCCGCGGCCCTTCCGACTTCGCCCCGAATCCAGCAGGCAAGCTCTGTAACAGAGCTTCCTGAAAACAAAAAACAGAACCTAGAAATAAGTTTTAAAACTTACCTGCATGTTTAAACTTACCACTGGAAGGAGCAGCGCGCCTGCCAGTCAGTCGTTGCGCAATGCGGTAGACGTAATGATGCGCATGCGGGCTGATGGCCTTCTTCACGTAGTCACTCACGTGACTCCGAAGTAAAATAGCCTGTTGGTTGTAGAGAAGAAGCTGTTCCTGAACCTGGGACATTACAGTTCTCAGGCTCCTGTACCTTTTTCCCGATGGCACTGGTGAGATGAGGGTGTGGCCAGGATGGCGTGGGTATTTGATGATGTTGGCTGCCTTTGAGGCAGCGAGTACGATAAATCCTTTCGATGGTGGTGGTCTGAGCTGGTGAAGGCAAGGCAGTGTTTACATCTTTTTGCAGTCTTTTTCCGCTCCTGGACGTTCAAGTTGTCGAACCAGGCCCGATGCAACCAGTCAGTATGCTCTCTACATTAACATTGGAGATCCTTTTTTCAACTCCAATTTGTGTGGTGGTAATCCAGAGATGTCGAGTGAATCGAGGAATTCTGTTGAGAAGTGAGTAGCATTAGTTCCCTGAGTGACAGCATTGAAAGAAAAGTACTCCTTAATGATTCCAGGGAAGCGTCTGATACATGTAGAATTGATCCTTCTCATCGTATCGTTGTGCGGAACCAAGATACAATTGTTGGACAATAATTCTGCAGGATTGTCAAATGTGGGATAGATGAAATCAGTACAATTCTCCAGTGTTTTTGCTGATAGAACCCATGTCTTGTGGCATTTCAATTTCATCATCTTCATTCTTTAAAATGTCGTCTTCTCCAACTTCCAACAAAAATTGAGAATAGTCGCCTTCTCCCTCTTTCAATTGTATACTCGTCTGCAATTGAATCTTGGTGAAAGGTGCCCACAAGTAGGATTTCTTGATGCAGGAATTTTCAACATCAGCATCATTTCCCCTTTTCACTACAGGAAGGAGTTGTCGAAAACTGCCACAATAAATGGTAAGAATGCCGCCAAAAGGCTCATTTTTGGTGCATACATCTTGAAGAGTTCTGTCCACCGCTTCAAAGCTCTCTCTCGTAATCATTGGGCATTCATCCCAAACAATGAGTTTCACTTGCCTCATCAAACGTGCCGTGTTAGTTCTTCTCAATGTTGCAGAATGTATCCTCCGTCAATTGGATGGGTGTCTTGAATCGAGAATGTGCAGTTCTTCCACCAGGCATTAATTTAGCTGCTATCCCAGAGGATGCTACAGCAATAGCCACATCACCTTGACCTCTAACTTGAGAGGATCAAATTGGTGACAAATGTTTTTTCCCGTTCCTCTTGATGAATCAATTAAAAACATTGAAGGAAGCTTTCTTTTCAAGCAGTTGCATACCTGGTCATACACTGCTCCATGCTCAGCATTCAGGAGAGGCTCATTTCTCTCAACAAATTGCTGTTGTTCAGTTCTATCGTATTGCAATTCCTGCAGCAATTCTGGATTGTCATCATCAAGGTGCATCCTTCCATTTCTTGGTCGTGGAAAATAAAAGCATTCCATTGCTTTGTTGTAATTCTCAAGCTTGTCTTGAATATACAACAGAGCCTGATCATGATGCTTCTCTTCAATCATGATATTAGGATCACTCATTGTTCTCTGTTCTTTTTCAAAGTAATCTTCAGACATTGAATTCTTGAAGTGATCCCATAATTGTTGAGGATGTTGATCTCAGTATTCATCAGCAAAACAACAAACAAATCTCTCATTGCCCTAGGGAGTCTTGTCTTCTCAGCATCTTCCATTTTTGTCGTCAGTCTGCAACAAACCTCTTTGTCTGCAAACATCTTTGAAGGAAGGATGAATTTCTACATCATGTGACTTCAATGAATCGAAGGATACTGGCCCTTTCACATGATGGAGAAGCAGTTTTCAAGTAGTAGAGGTCACCACAACTTGGAGACACAGTATACTCATCCCACAACATTGGCTTCAAAAAGACCTGGAAGATCTTCCACTCTCTTACCAACCTTCCTTCTTTGACATCTCTTATTGTTTCATGTGTAAAATCGGGGAACATCTGCATAGTAGAGTGTTGACTTACGTAATAGTAGAGTTCTGCCACCATGGCCTTCCACTGCCGCTCAGGGACGGCTTCAGGCAGGGGCCGGTGGGGTGGGGGGGAGGGTCCTGCAGCTGAGGATGGGGACAGCTTCAGGCAGGGGTTGGTAACGGGAGTGAGGTGGGGGGGAGCATCCTGCAGCAGTGGGAGGGGCACAGCTTCTGGCGGGGCTGTCGTGGGCCGGTGGGGGGAGCATCTTAAAGCCGGGGGAGGGTGAGGGGAACGGCTTCAGGCGGGGGGGTGAGCATCCTGCACAGTGGGAGGGAGATGGTCTCAGGTGGGGGCTGTTGTGGGCAGGAGGGGGGGGTGGGATAGCGTACTGCAGTGGGGGAGAGGGATTGCTTCAGGCGGGGCTGTCGGTGGCCGGTGGGGGAGGGGGTTTAAGGGAGTGCTGCTGTGGGCTACCACTGCCGCGACAAACCGCGACTTTTGCTTGCCACTGCCTGCAGCTGGCATGGCCCTACTGCTGTGGTGGCCTGCCGCTGCCATGGCCTTCCGCTGCCATGAGCTTCCACTGCCGCTCCCCACTGGCTTCAGGAGGGGGCCGGTGGGGAGCATCCTGCAGCTGGGGACAGTGATGTCTTCAGGCGGGGGCCAGAGGGAGGGGAAGCATCCTGCAGCTGAGGACGGGGACAGCCTCAGCCGGGGGTCTGTGGGGGTGGGGAGCATCCTGCAGTGCTGGAGGGGGAGGGCTTCAGGCAGGGGCCAATATAACCATATAAGCATAACAGCACGGAAACAGGCCATCTCGGCCCTTCAAGTCCGTGCCGAACATTTTTTTATTTTTTTTTTATTTTTTTAAATAAATACTTCCCCCTAGTCCCATCTACCTGCACTCAGACCATAACCCCTCCATTCCTTTCCGTCCATATACCCATCCAATCTATTTTTAAAGGATAACATCGAACCTGCCTCCACCACTTCCACTGGAAGCTCATTCCCCCAATGGGGGCTGGGGCTTTCTGGAGGGCCAGTTTGGGCGTTGTGGGCCAAAGGAACTGGTTTCCAGAGGGCTAGTATGCATAGTGGGCCGAATGGACTTTTCTTGGGCTAAAGCCGTCCCCCTCCCAGCGTTCTGTAGCTGGGGAGGGAGATGCCTTCAGGCATGGGTTGGTGGGGGGGGGCCTACCACTGCCTTGGCGTGCCACGGGGGGGGGGGGGGTGGGCAGGGGTGGTGTGCCACGCCCGAGTTCCGGATCCACCGGAGCCCGGCCCCCTCAATCCCCCCACTCTCACTCCTCACTTCCCTAGGATCTAGAGGTTGCAACAGTTGGCGTTGCAGTCGGCCAGGCTCCGTACACTGGGCCGCCTCCGCACATCGGGTCGGCTTCGGGACGGACGGCTTCTGGAGCGGCTCACGGCTTTTGGACTCACTCACTGACTCACGACTTCTGGACTCACTGACTCACGGCTTCTGGACTCACTACTCACTGACTCACAGCTTCTGGACTCACTACTCACTGACTCACAGCTTCTGGACTCACTACTCACTGACTCACGGCTTCTGAACTCACTACTCACTGACTCACAGCTTCTGGACTCACTGCTCACTGAATCACGGTTTCTGGATTCACTACTCACTGATTCACGGCTTCTGGACTCACTCACGGTTTCTGGACTCAGCCCAGCCTCCAGGGCTTTGTTCTCCTCGCCCCGTTGATTGACAGCGGGTGCCGGAAGGGGCATTGCCTTCCTGGTGCCTGACAGGAAAGAAGACCAATCTGCTGATCTTACGATTTTTAAACCTTCATAACTTTTGTAATATTCCACCTATCGGAACAAACCTTGATAGTATAAAGACCAGACAGACAGACAGACAGACAGACAGACAGACAGACAGACAGACAGACTGACAGACAGCCAGACCGACCTCCTCTGGCAGCAATTTCAATATACTTACCATCTTCTGTGTGTAAAAATTTACCCCCTCGAGTTCCTATTAAATCTTTTCCCTTTCAACTTTATCCTATGTCCTCCAGTTTTTGATTCCCCTACCCTGGCTATAGGACTCTGTAAATTCACCTTAGCTATTCCCCTCAAGGTGTTGTATTTGTTTGATTTTTTGTTGTCTTTTATTGCTAATACCTAAAAAACAGTTCCAAAGACCTACTTTAGAAAGTAATTAGATTAATAGAATTGGACAGTATGGACATGCTGACCCTTCGGCCCAGCTAGTCCATGCTGTCCAGGATGTCCCATATGAGCTAGTACCATTTTGATTCTTATATATTTTCATACCAATAAAACTGTGTTGTCACTGTATTTTCTAATATAATATATACCTTTTGCATTAAGAATGTAGCTTACAAAAATGTAACAATTTCAAATAAAACAGATCAGTCACATTTTGTAGAGATAGATTAAATTCTATACCAAACCCTTCATCGGTACATGGCCAGTAGACTTCTATGCTTTGGTGATTGAGTTCTCAACTAGATACTTATTAAGCATTGTCAGAGGACCTGCCTACACCATCATCCCCTTGGGTAGTGCGGTCTAGACGCAACCACCCTCTAAACCGGAGCACCCGGAGATAAACCCACGAGGTCACGGGGGGAACGTACAAACTCCATACAGACAGCACCCGTAGTCAGGATCAAACCCATGTCTCTGCCACTGTAAGGCAGCATCTCTACCTTACCACCCCTTCATGAAGAAATATTTGGCATGCAAAACGTAAATGGAAACTTTAAGAAATCTTTTAACAAATTTAGATGATCTAAAATAAATCCCCTGGTAGTGAAATGATCTAAATGATGATGGTTTGATTAATCAGTTTGTTTATCATGATGCACTGGTGATAATTTTCCAATGTTCTATAGATTCTGGATCAGTTCCTATGGATTGGAGGGTAGCTAATGTTATCCCACTTTTTAATATAGGAGGGAGAGAGAAAGCAGGAAATTATAGACCAGTTAGCCCGACATCAGTGGCAGGGAAGATGCTGGAGTTGATTATGAAAGATGTAATGGCAGCGCATTTGGGCAGATGCATGGCAGATGTGGATAAATGTCAGGTTATCCACTTTGGTGGCAAGAACATGAAGGCAGATTATTATCTGAATGGTGTCAACCTTAGTAGGTGATGGGTAATCTTCACCGCCATTTCCATAACCGGCTTCCGTCATGGCGTCCTCAAATTGAATCACCAATGTAGGCTCGACTCGCCAATGTAGGCAACCCGACATGTCTTTCTTCAGGTTCTCCATGAAAAACGATCTTTGGTCAGAACGACTGTTACTCCACTGGTGCTGATATGTTGAGATTCCGAATCAGTGGGTGTTTTAACTTGCCTGGCACATCTCCAGAGATGCTGCCTGACCTGCTGAGTTACTCCAGCTGTTTATATATTTCTGTGTATGGGTAAGATCGATGTATACTACTGAGCTCCCCTCTCTCTCCCTCTCTATCTCTCCCCCCTCTCTCCCCCTCTCACTCCCCCCCTCTCTCTCTCCCCCCTCTCTCTTACCCCATCTCTCACTCCCCCCCCCCATTCCTCCTCCTCTCTCTCTCCCCCTCTCTCTCTCCCCTCCTCTCTAACCCCCTTTCTCTCCCTTCTCTCTCTTTCTCTCCCCCCCTCTCTCTCTCACCTCTCTCTCTAAACGACACCAAGTGATTGATGTCAAGGGCTTCAACGTGTTTCCACACACTCGCTTTTTTTCCCCGAAAATTGCAGCGACAGAAATAATGAAATTAGAGAATGAAACGAGACAGGTTGGAGTTGAATTAAGTAGGGGAAGCAGAGAGAAATCACGAGAAAAAGACTCGCCCGGCTCAATCGATCAATAATAGTAAAGAAAAAATGGCCAACCCAGTCTCACCTTCCCCAGTAAATTAACAGCGATACTGCAATAAATTTGGTAACATTGTGTTCCTGTCTTCTGTATTTGTTCTGGAGATTGATGAAACTGGCCTAACCTTTGGCTGAAGTAATTGGTTCTAGCTGGTATATGAAGTTATAGCTGGAGTTTTAGTGTCCTTGATCCAGATTTAAGACAATTTTGCTCTGTATAAGATTCTTGCAGAGGCAGCACAAGCTAATTCAGGAAGATTCTGCTATATCAGGCTGAGAGATTAAAGGATAGACACAAAATGCAGCGGGTCGGCGGCATTTCTGGACAAAAGGAATAGGTGACATTTCGGGTCGAGACCCTTCTTCAGACTGAATCAGGGGAAAGAGGAACAAGAGATATAGACGGTACTGAGAACAAATGAATGGAAGATATGCCTACATCTCCCGTTTCCCTTTTCCTTGGCTGTCAATCTGAAGAAGACCAGTCGACCCGAAATATCACCTATTCCTTTTCATTAGAGATGCTGCCTGATCCACTGATTTACTCCAGCCTTTTGTGTCTGTCTTCGGTTTAAACCATCATCAGCAGTTACTCCCTGTACAAGGTATGTGCCGTTTTCGTGTGTATTAGCGTGTGTCCAGTCAGATTTGGCTTCCAGTCAGATGAACAATCACGCAAGTTTCCACACACACACTTACTTCAGCAAATAGCGACCAAGGCAGTGCTGACAGTGATGGGGGGAATTGATGAGGGTTTACTGCATTTAAAAAGAAAATTAAAAAAAACGTTTAAAACATTTAAAAACACACAAACTGTTCCCCCGCAACGCTGATTACACTGCGAGAGGCATAACTGAAGTCGGGTCGGGTTTACTGAAATGACGGACGCTACGCTCCGTTGCGTACTACACGTCAGTCCATTGGATTTCGCAGGAGTGGACCATCTCGCTATAGTGTCTTTGAGTACAATGAGACTTGGGTGTCATTGTACATCTGTCACAGAAAGTAATCATGCAGGTACAGAAGGCAGTGAAGAAAGCTAATGGCATGTTGGCCATAATGAGAGGAGTTGAGTATAGGAGCAAAAATGTCCTTCTGCAGTTGTACAGGGCCCTGGTGAGACCACACCTGGAGTATTGCGTGCAGTTGTGGTCTCCTAATTTGAGGAAAAACATTCTTGCTATTGAGGGAGTGCAGCGTAGGTTCACGAGGTTAATTCCCGGGATGGCTGGATTGCCATATGAAGAAAGAATGGAGCGACTTGGCTTGTATTCACTGGAATTTAGAAGGATGAGAGGGAATTTTATAGAAACAAATAAAATTATTAAGGGATTGGACAAGCTAGATGCAGGAAACATGTTCCCGATGTTGGGGGAGTCTAGAACCAGGGGCCACAGTTAAAGAATAAGCCATTTAGAACTGAGATGAGGAAAGCCTTTCTCACATGGAGAGTTGTTAATTTGTGGAATTCTCTGCCTAGGAAGGCAGTGGAGGCCAATTCACTGGATGCATTCAAACAGGAGTTAAGATTCAAGATTCAAGATTCAAGAGAGTTTATTGTCATGTGTCCCAGATAGGACAATGAAATTCTTACTTTGCTTCAGCACAACAGAATATAGAAGGCACACAAAAATGCTGGAGAAACTCCGCGGGTGCAGCAGCATCTATGGAGCGAAGGAAATAGGCAACGTTTCGGGCCGAAACCCTTCTTCAGACTGGTGGGGGGTGGGGAGAGGTGGGGAGACTGTGTTTCTCCAGCATTTTTGTGTACCTTCGATATTCCAGCATCTGCAGTTCCTTCTTAAACAGAATATAGAAGGCATCGTTCTTAGGGCTAAGGGAATCAAGGGATATGGGAAGAAGGCAGGAACGGGGTACTGATTGTGGAAGATAAGCCAGAATGACATTGAATGGTGGTGCTAGTTCAAAGGACCGAATAGCCTACTCCTGCACCTATTTATTGCCTTTGTATCTATGTATCTATGTTTAAGGTGAATTGTGTAGGAGGGAACTGCAGTTGCTGGTTTAAACCGAAGATAGACACAAAATGCCGGAGTAACTCAGCAGGGCAGGCAACATCTCTGGAGAGAACGAATGGGTGATGTTTCAGGTCGAGACCTTTCTTCAGACTGAGAGTCAGGGGAAAGCAAAATGAGAAATATATACAGTGATATAGAGAGATATAGAACAAATGAATGAAAGATATGCAAAAAGTAACAATGATAAAGGAAACAGGCCATTGTTAGGTGTGAGCTAGGTGAAAACGAGTTACAGACAATGAGACTCAACAAGACGACTTTGAAACTAGTGCAATGACTTGGGTGGGGGAGGGATGGAGAGAGAGGGGATGCAAGGGTTACTTGAATTTAGTGAAATCAATATTCATACCGAAGGTAGACACAAAATGTTGGAGTAACTCAGCGGGACAGGCAGCATCTCTGGAGAGAAGGAATGGGTGACGTTTTGGGTCGAGACCCTTCTTCAGACTGATTTTCATACTGCTGATTTGTAAACTGCCCAAGTGAAATATGAGGTGCTGTTCCCCCTATTTGCGCTGGGCCTCACTCTGACAGTGGAGGAGGCCCAGGACAGAAAGGTCAGTGTGCGAATGGGAAGGTGAATTAAAGTGTTTGGCAACCGGGAGATCAGGTAGGTCCAGGCGGACTGAGCGAAGGTGTTCAGCAAAACAATCGCCCAGTCTACATTTGGTCCCGCCGATTGTTTGGCACAGAATTTGTTAAATTGAGTTGTATTAGGTTGGACAGTTCAATCAGCTCGTGAGCAATGGACCATCTTGTTGATCGTTGTGCAATGCATGAGACATGTACAAGCAGTGTGGGCCATTTCCAATGTCGTGTTGTGTGCTATTTTTGTCTGACTGATCCATCACTTGCTGGTTACTGTTCATTCAATTAAAGATAAAAATGTAATTGTCATTTGCCTGGGGCAGTTGTTGGTTTTCTCCAATTTATTTGGACTTTGAATATCATTCAGGCTGCTTTGCAAGCAATAGCTACAGGCGCTGCTACCACCTGAGACCCATGACAGATTGTTCTATCCGCTGTAATAGTAACTATTCCTGTTCATGTTCATGTCAAAAGTTGCTGAGAAATAATAATATAGACATGCGGTGCGGAAACAGGCCCTTCGACCCACCGAGCCCGTGTCGACCAGTGATCCCCGCACACTGACACTATCCTACACATATAAGTTGCAGTCTCACAGCGCCAGAGACCCAGGTTCAATCCCGACTACAGGTGCTGTCTATATGGAGTTTGTACGTTTTCACCGTGACCTGCATGGGTTTTCTCCGAGATCCTCAGTTTCCTCCCACATTCCAAAGACGTACAGGTTTGTAGGTTAATTGGCTTGGTAAATGTGAAATTTGCTCTTGTGTGTGTGGGATAGTATTAATGTGCGGGGATCGCTGGTCCCGCGGACTCTGTGGGCCGAAGGGCCTGTTTCCGCACTGTATCTATAAACTAAACTGAACCAAACCAGGGATCATTTAGAATTTTCTCACCAAAGCCAATTAACCTATAAACAAGTGTGTCTTTGATGGTTGGAGGAAGTCAGAGCACCCGGAGAAAACCCATTCCGGTCACCGGGAGAACGTACAAACTGCATACAGACAGCACTCGTAGTCAGGATCGAACCCGGATCTCTGGTGCAGTGAGGCAGTAACTCTACCACTGTTCCACTGTGCTGCCCTATGCTGTGGGTATTTTTTTTGGTTTCTAGTTGGTGTGGATGCATTGGGTGCATCTCTCCATGGTTCAATAGAGTGATACATGTACATGTCCTGTTTAAAGATACAGAAGCTCAAAATTACACACCACCAGAGTCAGGAACAGCTCTTCTCCTGTGTTAACAGACTTAGTCAGAATGAACAGGACCTTCTACCAAATTTGCCCACACCGACCTACATGCCCCATCTGCATTGGTCCCATCTGCCTTTATACCTTTAAATCTGTCCAATCCACTTCTGAATGGTTCTTTCCACAGTGAAATGCGTAGATAGAGTGGATGTAGAAAGTAGACAAAAGTGCTGGAGAAACTCAGCGGGAGCAGCACCATCTATGGAGCGAAGGATATAGGCAACGTTTCGGGCCAAAAGATGTTTCCTCTGCTGGGAGAGTCTAGGACCAGAGGTCATTGCCTCAGAATTAAAGGGCGTTCTTTTAGAAAGGTGAGGAGGAGCTTCTTTATTCAGATCTAGTAGTGAATCTGTGGCATTCATTGCCACAGAGAGCTGTGGAGGCCGTCAGTGGACATGTTTAAGGCAGCGATGGACAAATTCTTGATTAGAACAGGTGTCAAGGGTTATGGTGAGATGGCAGGGAAATGGGATTGGGAGGCAGAGATCAGCCATGATTGAATGGTGGAGTAGACTCAATGGGCCGAATGGCCTAATTCTACTCTTATATCCTGTGAACGTGATTCTACAACCGACCTCATTAGGGACATTCCACTTTTTCTCTGGAACTCAGAGAGTACTGGGTATAAATTCAGAAGTTCTAGGAGCAGAATAACGTCATTCGGCCCATCAAGTCTACTCCGTCATTCAATCATAGCTGATCTATCTTTTCCTCTAAACCCCATTCTCCTGCCTTCTCCCCATAAGCCCTGATACCCTTATAAAAATATGAGCCGTTTCGAGCAGAAACTTGGGTAAATATGAAATGAGCTGCCAGAGGAGGTAGCTGAGGCAGGGACTATAGCAATATTTAAAAGTCATTAGGAATGTACAAGAATAGGAAAGATTCAGAGGGGCATGAGCCAAACATGGAGCGCAGGAGGATGAGGGGTGATTTGATGGAGGTGTGCACGATCATGAGGGGAATCGTTAGGTTAAATGCACAGAGTCTTTTACCCAGAGTAGGGGCAACAGGAACCAGGGGACAAAGGTTTAAGGTGAGGGGGAAAAACGATTTAATAGGAACCTGAGGGGCAACTTTTTCACACAGAGGGTGCTGGATGTATGGAACGAGCTGCCGGAGGAGGTAGTTGAGGCAGGTACATTTAAAAGACATAGATAGCAAAGGTTTACAGGGACATGGGCCAAACTCGGGCAGGTGGGACTAGTGTAGATGGAACATCTTGGTCGGTGTGGGCAAGGGCCTGTTTCAATGTTGCATCACTCTATGACTCTCTGTTTGCGGCTGTTGGGATTAGGTCAATATGAAAGCAATATAAAGACAATTGGCACTGCATGACTTGGAGCTTCACTGACCAAGGCAGAGTTTAGCTTAGTTCAGTTTAGTTTAGTTTAGTTTAAGAAGGGTCTCAGCCTGAATCGTCATCCATTCCTTCTCTCAAGAGATGCTGCTTGTCCCGCTGATTTACTCCAGCTTTTTGTTTTGTTTAGTTTAGAGAAACAGCGCGGAAACAGGCCCTTCGGCCCATTGAGTCCACACCGACCAACGATTCCCGTACATTAACAAGATCCTACACACACTAGGGGCAATTTACATGTTACCAATTAATCTACAAACCTGTATGTCTTTGGAATGTGGGAGAAAACCATAAATCTCGGAGAAAACCCACGCAGGTCACAGAGAGAATGTACTAACTACATACAGACAGCACCCGTAGCCAGGTTGAAACCGGGTCTCCAGCGCTGTACGCGCTGTGAGGCAGCAATTCTACCGCTGTGCCACAGTGCTGCCCAGAGCTTGAGAAAGATCCTGCTCATTGGAGAAATGTCTGACTGTCAATTGTACTCTGTCTGCCTGAAGCAACCTCTTCATACTCATGGTTTTCAATGTCTTTCATGTCTCAAGAGGTTATTTCTGGATGGAAAGGAATTGTCAGGAAGCAATTTGCTCTTTTATAACATTATTAACGCTGCAGCGCTTGCAATCAACACAGGGATCTCAGTGAACATAGAACGTGTGGGAAGGAACTGCCAATGCTGGTTAACACCGAAGATAGACACAAAATGCTGGGGTAACTCAGTCTGAACATGGGCCGAGAAAACCATTTTTTTCACAGAGAGTGGTGAATCTCTGGAATTCTCTGCCACAGAGGGTAGTTGAGGCCAGTTCATTGGCTATATTTAAGAGGGGAGTTAGATGTGGCCCTTGTGGCTAAAGGGATCAGAGGGTATGGAGAGAAAGCAGATACAGGATACTGAGTTGGATGATCAGCCATGGTCATATTGAATGGTGGTGCGGGCTCGAAGGGCCGAATGGCCTACTCCTGCACCTATTTTCTATGTTTCTATGTTTCTATGAAACCCAAAACGTCACCCATTCCTTCTCTCCAGAGATGCTGCCTATCCTGACCCGAACATAGAACATAGAACATAGAACAATAGAACATAGAACAGCACACCACAACGCCTTTACTTCTTCAGAGGCTTAGGAATTTAGACATGTCCCCCAACAACTCTGACCAACTTCTACAGATGCACATAGACACCATTTATCAGGATGCATCGCAGCTTGGTTTGGGAACAGCTCATTCAAGACTGCAATAAACTGCAGCGAATTGTGGACGCAGCCCAGACCATCACCATAAATGATTCCATTTACACTCACGCTGCCTCGGCAGGGCCAGCAGCATAATCAAGACGAGTTGCACCCTGGCCACTCCCTCTTCTCCCCTCTCCCATCAGGCAAATGGTATAGAAGTGTGAAAACGCACACTTCCAGATTCAGGGACAGTTTCTTCCGAGCTGTTATCAGGCAACTGAATCATTCTATCAATAACTAGAGAGCAGTCCAGAACTATTATCTACTGACCTAAATGGAAACCCTTTTATCAGACTTTACTGGCTTTATAGACAATAGATAATAGACAATAGTTGCAGGAATAGGCCATTCGGCCCTTCGAGCCAGCACCGCCGTTCACTGTGATCGTCATCATATCTTGCACTAAACGTTATTCACATTATTCCCTACATCATGTATCTGTACAGTGTGAAAGGCTCGATTGTAATCATGTATTGTCTTTCCACCGACTGGTTAGCACGCAACAAAAGCTTTTCACTGTATCTCAGTACACGTGACAATAAACTAAATTAATCTAAACTAAACTAAACTAAACTAGAGCACAGGAACAGGCCCTTTGGCCCACAATTTCCATGCTGAACATAATGCCAAGTTAAAAATATTTCCACTGCCAGTACTTAAAATCATAAGATCAAAGTGATAGGAGTAGAAATACCCCATTCGGCCATCAAGTCTACTCTGCCATTCAATCATGGCTGATCAATCTCTCCCTCCTAAGCCCATTCTCCTGCCTTCTCCCCATAACCTCTGACACCCGTACTGATCAAGAATCTATCTAAATATATCCACTGACTTGGCCTCCACAGCCTTCTGTGACAAAGAACTCCACAGATTCATCACCCTCTGACTAAAGAAATTCCTCCTCATCTCCTTCGTAAAATAACCTCCTTTAATTCTGAGGCTATGACCTCTAGTTCTAGACTCTCCCACTGGTGGAAGCATCCTCTCCACATCCACTCTATCCAAGTCTTTCATTATTCTGTCCGTTCCCCCCTCATTCTTCTAAACTCCAGTGCGTACAGTCCCAGTGCTCATCATAGGTTAACCTACTCATTCCTGGGATCATTCTTTTAAATCTCCTCTGGACCCTCTCAGAGCCAGCACATCCTTCCTCAGATATGGTGCCATAAATTGCTCACAATATTCCATATGTTGCCTTACCAGCACCTCATAGAGCCTCAACATTACATCCCTGTTTTTGTATACAAGCCTTTTTGAAATAAATACATTTACTTTCTTTACTACTGATTCGATTTGCAGATTTACTTTTGGGGAATCCTGCACCAGCACGCCCATAGTCCTTCTGCACCTCTAAGTTCTGGAGACTCTCCCCATTTAGAAAATAGTCTATGGCTTTATTTCTCTGCCAAAATTCATGACTCCACACTTTACTACACTATATTCCATCTGCCACTTCTCTGCCCACTCTCCCAACCTGTCTAAGTCCTTCTGCAGAGTCCCTGGTTTCTCTATGCTGCCTGCCCTTCCATTTATTGTCGTATCATCTGCAAACTTCCTTCAATCCCCTCATCTAAATCATTAATATACAAAGTGAAGAGCAGCCGAACTCCAATATAACTGGCAGCCAAACAGAAAAAGCCCCCTTTATTGCCACCCTTTGTCTTCTGCCATCCAGC
Source organism: Malacoraja senta (assembly GCA_038087875.1). Classification (NCBI taxonomy): domain Eukaryota; kingdom Metazoa; phylum Chordata; class Chondrichthyes; order Rajiformes; family Rajidae; genus Malacoraja; species Malacoraja senta. Next base: position 392,752,098 of record CM075977.1, read on the forward strand.
CAATCTGCTATCCATGCTGGTATCTGCCCTTTGTTACCCTGGGCTCTCATCTTCCTTAGCAGCCTCCCATGTGACATCTTATCAAAGGCTTTCTGAAAATCTAGGTATATAACATCTACTGACTATCCTTTATATGTCCTGCTATTTATTTCTTCGAAGAATTCCAGCAAATTTGTCAGGCAAGACTTCACAAAGCCATTCTGCCTTTGGTCTATATTATCGTGAATTTCTAAGTACTCTATAACTTCATCCTTTATAAAGAACTCTAAAATCTTACCAATCACCGGTCTAACTAACCGGCCTATAGTTCCCACTATTCTGCTGTACTCCTTCTTGTGCAGCGGTGTAATATTGGTAATTTTCCAATCATCTGGAACCACTTCTGACTAGTGATTCTTCAAATATCACAATCAATGCCTTCACAATCCCTAAAGCCACCTCTTTCAGAACCCTAGGGTGCAGTCCATCTGGTCCAGGTGACTTATCCACCTTCAGCCCTTTCAGCTTCCCAAGCACCTTCACCCTAGTAATAGCCACTCCACTAATTTCCAACCCCCTGACTCTCTTGAATTTCAGGCATGTTGCTGGTGTCTTCCACTGTGAAGACTGATGTAAAAAGTTATTCAACTCCTCTGCCATTTCTTTATTCCCCATTAACCATATAACCATATAACCATTAACACTTCTCCTGCATTATTTTCTAGCGATCCAACGTCCACTCTTGACTCTTTCTTAGTCGAAACTGCAATGGCAATGGAAATGAACTGAGAATGCAATGAGCTGTTTTGTTTGGCCTGCCCTGTGCTTGAAACTGTAATGGCAATGGAAATGAAATGATAATGCAATCAGCTGTTTGGCTTGGCCTGCCCTGTGCTTGAAACTGCAATGGCAATGGAAATGAAATGAAAATGCAATGAGCTGTTTGGCTTGGCCTACCCTGTGCTTGAAACTGCAATGGCAACGGAAATGAAATGAAAATGCAATGAGCTGTTTGTCTTGGCCTGCCCTGTGCTTGAAACCACAATGGCAATGGAATTGAAATGAAAATGCAATCAGCTGTTTGGCTTGCCTCCTGCCCTGTGCTTGAAACTGCAATGGCAATGGAAGGGAAATGAAAATGCAATGAGCTGTTTGGCTTGGCCTGCCCTGTTCTTGAAACTGCAATGGCAATGGAAGTGAAATGAAAATGCAATCAGCTGTTTGGCCTGCCCTGTGCATGAAACTGCAATGCAATGGAAGTGAAATGAAAATGCAATCAGCTGTTCAGCCCCACCCTGTGCTTGAAACTGCAATGTCAAATGAAGTGAAATGAAAATGCAATCAGCTATTTGGCCGGCCCTGTGCTTGAAACTGCAATGGAAATGGAAATTATATGAAAATCCAATGAGCTGTTTGGCCTGCCCTGTCCTTGATGCTGGAGAGAAATTTGCAGAGGGAGGGTGAGGATCCAGTGGTCGTGGTCCATGTGGGGACCAATGACATAGGAAGGACGAGGAAGGAGGATCTGCTGAAGGAGTTTGAGCAGTTAGGGAATAAATTAAAAAGCAGAACCTCGAGGGTACTGATCTCTGGATTGCTACCTGAGCCACGGGCCAATCGGCGAGAGTACGTAAATTAAAAAGCTGAATGCGTGGCTAAAAGACTGGTGTGGGAATAATGGTTTGGTTTCTTGGGCCACTGGCACCAGTACTGGGACTGGGGGATCTGTTCTGTAAGACGGACTTCACCTGAACGGTGCTGGGACTGGGGTCCTGGCAAATCATATAACTAGGGCAGTAGAGAGGTCTTTAAACTAAGTAGCGGGGGGGAGGTATCAAGGGTGGTAATAACGGCAGGGTAGAGGAAATAGAGCAGGGTATCAGTGGGGAAACGGAAAATCAAAATGTGACAGGAGGATTCAGAATGTGTGAAAATAAAGCTCTAGATGTAAAGAGGCAAAAACAGAAAGGAAGGGTAGTAAAAATCATCTGAAAGTGCTGTATCTAAATGCACGGAGTATTCGAAATAAGATAAATGAATTAACGGTGCAATTAAGTATATATAGTTATGATATCGTGGCCATTACGGAGACATGGCTGCAAGGGGATCAGGACTGGGAGTTAAATATAGAGGGGTACTCGACAATTAGAAAAAATAGACAGGAAAGAAAGGGAGGAGGGGTGGCCCTTTTAATAAGGGAGGAATAACGGCAATAGAGAGGAAGGATATTGCGTTGAAGGATCAGGATAGTGAAACAGCTTGGGTACAGATAGAGAATAACAAGGGGAAAAAAACACTAGTGGGTGTAATTTATAGACCTCCAAATAGCTGTGACGCTGTTAGTCAGAACATAAATCTGCAAATAGTTGACGCATGTAAAAAGGGAACTGCTGTAATCATGGGGGATTTCAATTTTCATATTAATTGGGCAAACCAAACTGGGCAGGGTAAACTAGAAGAAGAGTTTATAGAATGTATTAGAGACGGGTTCCTAGAACAGTATGTCACAGAACCGACAAGGGGGGAGGCAATCTTGGATCTGGTCCTGTGTAATGAAGCAGGATTAATTAAAAATGTCATAGTTAGGGACTCGTTGGGAACAAGTGACCACAATATGGTCGAATTCCATATTCAAATAGAAGGGGAGCAGGTTGAAACTCAGGCTAGGGTACTTAGTCTAAATAAGGGGGATTATGAAGGTATGAGGACTGAGCTGATCAAAGTTGACTGGGATAGCAGACTCAAGAATAAGACGGTACATGAGCAGTGGTGTACGTTTAAGGATCTACTGTATAACCTTCAAGAAAAATTTATTCCTATGAAGAAAAAAAGGGGTAAGGGTAAGAACAGTCAGCCATGGCTCAGTAAAACTATAAAGGATAGTATTCGGCTGAAGGCAAGGGCATATAAGGTAGCCAGAGATAGTGGAAGGGTAGAGGATTGGGAAGCATTTAAAGGTCAGCAAAAAATAACTAAGAGATTAATTAAGACGGGGAAAATAGACTATGAAAGGAATTTAGCGAACAACATAAAAACTAATAGTAAGAGTTTTTATAGCTATATAAAAAGAAAAAGGGTGGCTAAGGTGAACGTTGGTCCATTGGAGGGTGAGACTGGAGAGTTGTTGGTGGGGAACATGGAAATGGCAAAGGCATTAAACGAGTATTTTGTATCAGTCTTCACCATAGAAGACACAAAAAATATTCCAACGCTGGATAAACAGGGGGAGGTAGGAATGGAGGAGCTAAATACTATTAAGATCACCAAGGAGGTGGTATTAGGGAAATTAATGAGACTGAAGGAGGATAAATCCCCTGGGCCTGATGGATTACATCCAAGGGTTTTGAGGGAGATAGCGGTGGGGATTGTGGATGCATTGGTAATAATTTTCCAAAACTCCCTGGAGGCAGGAACGGTCCCAGTGGATTGGAAATTGGCCAATGTAACACCTATATTTAAAAAAGGAAGTAAACAGAAGGCGGGTAACTATAGACCGGTTAGTCTAACATCGGTGGTGGGTAAAATGTTAGAGACAATTATTAAAGAAACACTAACGGGGCACTTGGATGGACATGACTTCATCGGACAGAACCAGCATGGTTTTGTGAAGGGGAAGTCCTGTTTAACGAATCTGCTCGAATTCTTTGAGGAAGTAACAACCCGGGTGGATAAAGGGGAACCGGTGGATGTGGTATACTTGGACTTCCAAAAGGCTTTTGACAAGGTGCCACATAAGAGACTATTGCTAAAAATAAAAAAATTATGGGATTGGGGGTAATATATTAGCATGGGTAGAGGATTGGCTAACAAATAGGAAACAGAGAGTGGGGATAAATGGTTAATATTCGGGATGGCAACCGGTAACTAGCGGGGTTCCGCAAGGGTCGGTGCTGGGACCCCAGTTGTTCACAATTTATATAAATGATTTGGAGGAGGGAACCAAGTGTAATATATCAAAATTTGCGGACGATACAAAAATGGGAAGAAAAGTAGGGGATGAGGAGGATAGGAAGAGTCTGCAAAAGGATATAGATAAGCTAGGTGAGTGGGCAACAACTTGGCAGATGAAATTTAATACTAATAAATGTGAAGTCATTCACTTTGGGAAAAAAAATGATAGGGCAAGTTATTTTCTAAATGAGGAGGAGCTGCGCTGTAATGCAACGCAAAGGGATCTAGGGGTAGTAGTACATGAATCACTAAAAGTTAGTATGCAGGTGCAGCAAGCTATCAGGAAGGCCAATGGAGTTTTGGCCTTTATTGCTAGGGGGATTGAGTATAAAAACACGGAAGTCTTGCTGCAGCTGTACACAGTATTAGTGAGACCACATTCGGAATACTGTGTACAGTTCACTGTGTACAGTTCTGGGGTCCATACTTAAGAAAGGATGTACTGGCCCTGGAGGCAGTGCAGCGAAGGTTTACAAGATTAATTCCTGCAATGAGGGGATTGACATATGAGGAAAGGTTAAGTAGGCTGGAACTGTACTCTTTGGAGTTTAGAAGAATGAGAGGCGATCTCATTGAAACATATAAGATCGTGAGGGGCCTTGATCGGGTGGATGCACCGAGGATGTTCCCAATGATCGGGGAAACTAGAACTAGGGGACATAGTTGTAGAATAAGGGGGGGCTCTTTTAAAACTGAGATGAGGAAGAACTTCTTCACCCAGAGGGTGGTTAATTTATGGAATTCAGTGCCCCAGGGAGCAGTGGAAGCAGAAACATTAAATATATTTAAGTCTAAAATAGATGGTTTTTTAGCTGCCAAGGAGATAAGGGGCTACGGGGAGAGGGCAGGGATATGGACCTAGGTAGGGTTAGTATAGTAAGACCTGAGTGATCTCCTGGACAAGTGTCGATCGCCTGGATTGGGGTCGGAGAGGAATTTCCCGGATTTTTTTCCCGAATTGGACCTGGGTTTTTATCCGTTTTTTTGCCTCCCCCAGGAGATCACTCGGTTCTTGGGGTGGAGAGGGGTGATAGCGCTATAAAGGGGAGGGTAGTGTCTTGTGTTCTGTGTCTTGTGTCTACTGTTTGTGGGTGGGGGTGTTTGTTTGTTTGGTGTTCAGCCATGAGCGAATGGCGGTGCGGGCTCGATGGGCCTGGTGGTCTGCTCTCGCACCTACTTTCTATGATTCTATGATTCTATGAAATGGAAATTAAATTAGACGTTTGGCCTGCTGAGAAACCAGTCCCCTTTTGCCCAGAATGCCCGTATTAGCCCAGGAGGAGCATTTTGGCCCAGAAGGACCGTGCCAGGCCAGGAAAAGTCCAGAGAAAAGTGCCTTTCACTGAGATTTCACTCAGATTTTTTTTAAAGAGCCGCTTCAGCCCATCAGGCCTGTACTAGCCCAGGAGGAGTCCCTTCGTCCGATCAGTAAGTATTCCCCCTGCAAGTATAAACCTCACCCCAGTATTTTTCACCCTCCCTTCATTGACTCCCTGTGAGATCCATGCCAGGATAGACTTTCCTCCTTCATTGCTGTGATCTGCAGAAAAAGATGAAAAATGTCTAAAATTGATTCTCCACCCTCTCCCCCTTCTCTCTCACAGAGTCTCTCACCTGTTTTGGGCAGAATTTCTTGCAGTTTCTGAGCTGCCAGCCCACCAGGCCTGAGTGACTGAGCTGCCAGCCCACCAGGCCTGAGTGACTGAGCTGCTAGCCCAAGAATCCATTTGGCCCACAATGTCCATACTAGCTCTCTGGAAACCAGTCCCTTCGGCCCACAACACCCCACACTAACGCTCCAGAAAACCTACCCCCCCCCCCCCCCCCCACTGGCCACCAATATTGGTGGAGAGATGGAATATTGCGTTGGGGGACCAGCCCTCCCGTGTGAAAATAGGACCC
>CM075977.1:392758129-392838129 GCA_038087875.1 Malacoraja senta
ACTGGAGACGTCGATGAAAGTAGGTGCCCACTTGATAACCCTAATGACATGTCTGCCTAGCCATTCTCAACATCGGAGGAGCATAGGTGAGTGCAGAAGGCTCCCATCACCATCGGGAATAAATTGATATTTGGCACTTTGGACTTTTAACATCTAGTCTGCATTTGTAAACATATAGAGGTGTATAAAATTATGAGAGGAATAGATTGGGTAGATGCACATTCTTGCTCAGAATAAGTCTTGACCAGAGGACATAAGTTTAAGGTGAAAAGATTTAATAGGAACTAGACCAAGTGCAGACATATTGGGTCTGTTCCCGCAACGCGCGGTTGCGAGGGGAGGGGACGGCCTGAGGCATCACACACATGCTAACCAACCTCTCTCACACACACACACACACACACTAACCACCCCTCACACACACACACTAACCACCCCTCTCACACACACACACACACACACACTAACCACCCCCATTGATATTATATTAAGAAGGGATGGAGGAGAGGGGTAGGGCCGCCCAGCAGCCGTCGGCCTCAGAGTGAGCCTCAGTTCCATGACCTCGCATCCTCGGCGCTTCAGACCCCGAGTACGGGGAGGGGGGTTGGGAAAGTGGAGTGGGCTGGTGGGCGTGATCCCGAGTGAGCCTGCGGGCCACCAGCGAGGACGGCGAAAAGCAGCGGGGGAACAGCCGATCTGTGGCTTCCGTCAGCGTGACTGAAGCCACAGATCTGGGCTGGGGGGAGGGGGGGGGGAGTGGAGGAGAGCCGGGTGGCAGCTGAACGCTTGGGCGGCTCTGAGTGAACAGGGGGCTGGAACGGGCGTAGGAGTCCAGATGTGCGGGGCATGGCGCGAGCGTATTTGGAGCGGGGGGGGAGGGGGGGGAGTGGAGGAGAGCCGGGCTGCCAAATGAAGAGAGAGAGAAGCGGCTTGGATTGGTCGGCATGTGGGCATTGTGACGTCAGCAGCTGGTAAGAGCTGTTTAGATTTTAAAAATTCAGTTTTGTTTGAGTTTTGTGATCTATTTTATTCAAAATCTGGGGAAATAATTGACCAAGGAGTGGATGTGCGAATGTAAAAGTAAAATCGCTAGCGAAATGGTAAAAATCTCGGCGTTTTTGTGGAGTAACGAATCAAAGGCAAAATACTGTACACCCACACACACACAGAGTTTTAAATGTATATAGATGAGAGGGGTCAATTTTTCACATAAATGGTGGTGGATGTATAGAACGAGCTGCCAGAGGAGGTAGCAGAGAAGGCGGGGACTATCCCAACGTTTAAGAAGCATTTAGACAGGTGCATGGATTGGACGTTTGGAGGGATATGGGCCAAATGTTGGCAGGTGGGACTAGTGCAGCTGGGACATGTTGGCCGGTGTGGGCGAGTTGGGCCAAAGGGTCAGTTTCCATGCTGGGTCCTGCTCTGTTCTCGATGGCTGACGCTGCCCGTCCTCGACTGACCTCTGGCATTCACCGACCGCTGGGGCTGAAGCGGCCCATCCTCGACCGACCGACCGCAGGCATTCATGCAGGCAACGGCTCTCCGACACCCACCCCCCCACTCTTACAGATGTACCTCACTCGGCCGCCGGGCTTGTCCTTGTTCGTGGCAGCCACCGGCCGCGTTCGGTCTTAATTGGCTCCGCGACAGCCGGGAGCTCCCTCATAACCTCTCCTTATAGCTCACACCCTCAAGTCCTGGCAACATCCTCGTAATTAGATCGTGATATTATAGAGGTATCATAATCATGAGGGAAATAGACAGGGTGAATGCAGTCTTTTACCAGGATAGGGGAATCAAGGTCTAGAGGATATAGGTTTAAGGTTAGAGGGGCAAGGTTTAATAGGAAATTGTGGGGCTACCTTTTCACTCAGAAGGTTGAGGATATATAGTACAATATTGAACTCCTTTAGCTTTTCAGAGAACAGTACAGATTATTTCATAGAAGAAACACACAGAGAGTGGTGAATTGATCTTATGTTTCAATAAGATCCTCTCTCCTAAATTCCAGTGTATACAAGCCCATTCGCTCTATTATTTCAACATATGACAGTCCCGCCATCCCGGGAATTAACCTCGTGGACCTACGCTGCATTCGCTCAATAGCCAGAATGTCCTTCCTCAAGTTTGGAGACCAAAACTGCACACAATACGCCAGGTGTGGTCTCACTAGGGTCCTGTACAACTGCAGAACGTCCTCTTTGCTCTTATATGCAACTTCTCTTGTTATGAAGGCCAACATGCCATTAGGTTTCTTCACTGCATGCTGTACCTGCATGCTTACAAAATTCTTAAGGGGTTGGACAGGCTAGATGCAGGAAGATTGCTCCCGATGTTGGGGAAGTCCAGAACAAGGGGTCACAGTTTAAGGATAAGGGGGAAGTCTTTTAGGACCGAGATGAGAAAAACATTTTTCACACAGAGAGTGGTGAATCTGTGGAATTCTCTGCCACAGAAGGTAGTTGAGGCCAGTTCAGTGGCTATATTTAAGAGGGAGTTAGATGTGGCCCTTGTGGGTAAAGGGATCAGGGGGTGCACAAAAATGCTGGAGAAACTCAGCGGGTGCAGCAGCATCTATGGAGCGAAGGAAATAGGCAACGTTTCGGGCCAAAACCCTTCTTCAGAAGGGATCAGGGGGTATGGAGAGAAGGCAGGTACAGGATACTGAGTTGTATGACCAGCCATGATCATATTGAATGGCGGTGCAGGCTCGAAGGGCCGAATGGCCTACTCCTGCACCTATTTTCTATGTTTCTTTCACTTAAACTTGTATTGATTTTTCAGAGATATATACAAAACAGTGCAACACCATCACCATAAATAAAACAAAGTAAGAAAAACAGCAATCAAAATAAAAAAATAAGTAGATAGGGGGGAAAAAGAAGCAAATAAATAAAAATTTGGAATAAGACCGTGTGGTTCACTTACCAAATTAAAAAAGAAAAAACATTACATTGATTATTTATCTGGAGATAATTCAATATTCATACAAACATACCATCTACTTCTATAGACTTCGTAGAACCGAGTGGCACCGAAGACGCCGGAAGGAAAGAGCCAGGAAGCGAGCATCCTTCATTGCCAACCCCTTCGGCTTCACCAAACAACTGCTAGGGCAGAACCACAGTGGGAGTTTGACTTGCTCGAAGGAGGAGATCGACCGGCACATCCAGACGACCTACAGTGACCCCGTCAGGCAGCAGGAGCTGGGCCAGTGCAACATCCTGATTAAACCACCACCACCCATCAAGGAGTTTGATAGTAGAGAGCCACTCCTGAAAGAGGTCCAGGACGTTGTGAAGAGAGCAAGATCTGGCTCAGCCCCTGGCCCGAGCAGAGTCCCCTACAGGGTCTACAAGAACTCCCCCTTGTTTCTGAAACGGCTGTGGAAGATCCTGAAAGTCATCTGGAGGAGAGGGAAAGTGGCACAGCAGTGGCGATTCGCTGAAGGAGTCTGGATCCCAAAGGAAGAAGATTCCAAGAAGATCGATCAGTTCAGGATCATCTCTTTGCTAAGCGTTGAAGGCAAGATCTTCTTCAGCATAGTGGCGAGGCGGCTGACCAACTTCCGCTCCAGCAATGGCTACATCGACAGCTCAGTGCAAAAGTGAGGCTTGTCTGGAGTGCCGGGGTGTCTAGAGCACACGGGAGTGGTGACCCAGCTCATCAGAGAAGCCAGGGAGAACAAGGGAAACCTGACTGCTCTGGCTTGACCTGGCCAATGCCTACGGCTCCATCCCACACAAGCTGATCCAGACAGTCATGGCCAAGCATCATGTGCCGGGCCAAGTGGCAGATCTCATCCTGGACTATTACAACCAGTTCAGCATGAGAGTCTCTTCAGGGTTAGTAACATCAGAGTGGCACAGACTGGAGGTTGGGATCATCACAGGCTGTACCATCTCTGTGATCCTTTTTGACTTGGTGATGAACATGATCGTCAAGTCTGCTGAGCCAGAGTGCCGGGGCCCTCGGACCAAGTCAGGAGTGCGTCAACCACCAATAAGAGCCTTCATGGACGACCTGACTTTCACCACTGAGTCAGTGCCAGGAGGCAGGTGGATTCTGCAGGGGTTGGAGAAACTGATTGGATGGGGAAGGATGCGGTTTAAGCCAGGAAAATCAAGGTGACTGGTGCTGAAGAATGGCAAAGTCATGGAAGGTTCCGCTTCATCATCGAAGGGACACCAATCCCAACTCCCAAAGGCCAGTGAAGAGTCTTGGCAAGGTGTTTAACAGCAGCCTGAAGGATACAGCATCTGTCCAGGCAACCTGTCAGGAGCTGGAGAGTTGGTTGAGAGCAGTGGACCAGTCAGGGCTTCCCGGCAGGTTCAAGGCATGGATTTACCAGCATGGTATCCTGCCAAGGATACTCTGGCCACTGCTTGTCTACGAAGTCCCAACATCCATCGTAGAGAGATTGGAGAGGAAAGTCAGCAGCTTCCTCAGGAGGTGGCTGGGACTGCCCAGGAGTCTTAGCAGCATCGTCCTGTACGGAAACAACACCAAGCTCCAGCTGCCTCTGAAGTCCCTGGAGGAGGAGTTTAAGGTGACTCGGGCCAGAGAGGTGATGCTGTACAGGGACTCCAGCGACCCCAAGGTGGCTCAGGAAGGGGTGGAGGTGAAAACTGGGAGGAAGTGGAGAGCTGGCGAAGCCGTGCTGCATCGGAGTCTCGGATACGCCACAGAGTCCTGGTGGGAGCAGTGACTCGGGGAAGAGCTGGTCTGGGAATCTTCCCAACTCCCCAGTTTGACAAGGCCAAGGGGAAGGAGAGGCGCAGGCTGGTCCAGGAGGAAGTGAGGGCAGTGGTGGAGGAGGAGAGGTGTACCAGAGTGGTTGGCTTGAGGCTGCAGGGGGCCTGGACAAGGTGGGAGCAAGCCATGGACTGAAAAGTCACATGGACTGAGCTCTGGCAGGCTGAACCACAGCGCATCAAGGTCCTGGTCCAGGCAGTGTATGATGTCCTGCCCAGCCCAACCTCTTCATCTGGGGCAAAGAGGAATCTCCAGTATGCCCGCAATGCTCAGGCAAGGGGACGTTGGAACACATCCTGAGCTGCTGCCCAAAGGCTCTTGGGCAGGGCCGGTACACCTGGCGTCACGACCAGGTTAACCCCATTGCAGAAGCCATCAGCATGGGAATCAGCAGCTGCAGATGAGCACGGCCCACCACCCAGATGATCACCTTCGTGAAGGCTGGAGTGCAGCTGCCAAGAACCACAGCAGCCAGGAATCCATCAGGAATCCTGGCGACTGCGCAGGACTGGCAGCTTTCTGTAGACCTGGTGAAATGGCTGAAGTTCCCACAGCACATTGCCACGACCACCATGAGGCCAGATATCCTCCTGGTCTCAGAGGTGACCAAAAACACCGCCTTGTTAGAACTGACAGTGCCGTGGGAGGACCGTCTGGAGGAGCCCCACGAAAGGAAGAGGACCATGTATGAAGAGCTGGTCATAGACTACCGTATGCAGGCTGGAAGGCAAGGTGTACGCCCATCGAGGTTGGCTGCAGAGGTTTTGCAGGGCAATCGCTCTACAAAGACTTGAGTGCGCTGGGCATCAATGGAGTGGAGGGGAGAAGAGCCATCAAGAACACTGCAGAGGCAGCGGAGAAGGCTTTGAGATGGGTCTGGATCAGGAGAGAAGGTCCATGTGGAGGAGCGAATGCCACCTGAACACAAATCGTGGTCTGATCAACCACGGCTGGGTCGCCTGGGCGAGGGTGTCTGATGTTGAAAGACCCGAAACACCCAATGACCCCAGGTTACATCACTGATGATGTGTTCAGGAGCATCAACAGATGTATTTTTATCAATCACTCTGGCCAACACTTTCAGGGAACTGTGTACCTGCGCTCCTAGATCTCTCTGCTCTACTTTCAGGGAGCTGTGGACTTGGACCCCAAGATCCCTCTGTACATCGATGCTGTTTAGGGTCTTGCCGTTCACTGTGGACTTTCTCCTTACATTCGACCTCCTAAAGTGCAACAACTCACATTTGCCAGGTTACTCACAAACTCTCCACGTGATCTCTCCATCTCTCCCTCTCAGGGAGACTTGCTCAGCAGTTCAGTCACGAACGTTATTCAAAGTTCGAGGGGAATTTGCACAGCGCTCAAACTCTGCCCAGGCCTGGAGGGATGAACTGAATGATAAACAATGTCAGGTGAGTCAGGGGAGGGAGAGAAGGAGGGAGAGAGGGCGGGAGGGGGTGGGACTAGGACGGACATAAATACCGACTCCCGTCCCATCCCCAGACACAGAACTGTCCCCACCCCGGTGGCCACAGACAGAACGATCCAGAAACAGCAGAGCCCGGACGAGATGTGGGGAGCGTTGCTACTGGTGGTGGTGGGAGCGACACTGCTAACCCAGGGAACCGTCCATGCAGGACCCATCACAGGACCCGACCCTGGACCCGACTGGTAATTCTCTCCCCACCCTCTCTCTCTCATTCCTCCTACTCTCTCTTTCCGCTACTTCTCCCCCCTCTTCCTCACACTCCCCTTCTCTCTCTCTTCGTCTTTCCCTCTCCCCATTCACTCTATTCCTCTCTCTCTGACCCTCTCTATTTCTCCCTCCCTCCTTTTTCTCTCCATGCTCTCCCTAACTCCTCTCTCCCTCCATTCCTCTCTCTCCCCTTCTCTCCTCACTTGCATTTTTCCCACCCCCTTTGCTCCCTCCCCTCTTTCTCTCCCCCCATTCTACTCTCCCCCCCTCTCTCTCTCTCTCTCCCTTCCTCACCCATCTCTCTCCCCCGCACCGTTCCCTGAATCCATCAAGGGAGAGGGGAGAGGAGCTCAAACAGAGAGAGAGAGGGCGAGAGATAGGGGTTGAGAGAGAGCGAAAAGAGCGGTGGGGGAGAAAGGGAAGGGTACAGCGAGGGAGAGAGGGAGTGAGGGAGAGAGAAGGGAGAGAGAAAGAGGGGAGGATGAGAAAGATAATGGTGGGAGAAGGGGAGGAGGAAAGGGTTGAGAGGGTTGAGAGAAGGTGGGACGGAGAAGTGATGGGAAGGAGAGGTAGAGAGAGGGAGGGAGAGAATGAACGGTGTGGAGGAACAGAGGGATCTCAAGGTACAAGGTTAGGACACACACACACACAGGGAGGTTGGTTTGCGAGATGGTTTGGGCTGCATCCACAATTCTTGGATGCTGTTCTCAAACCATGCACTGATGAATTCCGATAAAGTGTCTTCTACCACAGATCTTTTCTCCTTTCCTCTGCCAATTCGCCATAGCCTTGAATTCTCCGATCTCTGTAAAATGCCTAATTCCTCTTTAAATACTACAAATTATTTACCCTCCACACGTCACAAGGACAGAGAATTCCGGAGATTCACCGGATATTGGAAGGTCAAGATTCATCCTTTAGTTTCTTCAAAAACGTCTTGGTGTTATCAACGTCATGAACCACTGCCATCCTTATGGTGAAGTTATTAACACCGGTCTGTTGAGTGGAATGTTCCATGATATATTCACAGCAACGATGAAGCAATGGCGATTATTTTCCAATTCGTTTTCATAAGTTGTAGGAGTAGAATTAGGCCATTCATAAGTTCATAAGTGATAGGAGCAGAATTTGGCTATTCAGCCCATCAAATCTGCTCCGAAATTCAATTGTGGCTGATCTATCGCTCCCTCCTAACCCCATTCCCCAACCAACATGCCCCTTCTACACTAGACCCACCTGCCTGTGCTTGGCCCATGTCCCGCTAAATCTGTCCTATTCATGTACCTGTCTAAATGTTTCTTAAACATTGTGATAGTCCCTGTCTCATCTACCTCCTCCAGCAGCTTGTTCCATACACCCACCACCCTTTGTGTGAAAAAGTTACCCCTCAGATTCCTATTTAATCTTTTCCCCTTCATCTTAAACCTATGTCCTCTGGTGCTCGATTCACCTACTCAGGGAAAGACACTCTGCATCTACCCAATCTATTCCTCTCATGATTTTATACACTCACCCCTATAAAATCACCCCTCACCCTCCTGCACTCCACGGAATAGAGACCCAGCATACTCAATCTCTCCCTATAGCTCAGACCCTCAGTCCTGGCAACATCCTTGTAAATCTTCTCTACCCTTTCCAACTTGACAATATCTTTCCCATAACATGGTGCCCAGAATGGAACACAATATTCTAAACGCAGTGTCACCAACGTCTTATACAACTGCGACATGACCTCCCACCTACACTCAATACTCTGGCTGATGAAGAGCAAAGTGCCAAACGACTTATTGACCACCTTATCTACCTGCGGCCTGGCCTTCAATGAACCATATATCTGCACTCCCAGATCCCTCTGCTCTACAACACACCCCAGAGCCCGACCATTCACTGTATTGGTCCTGGACTTTCCAAAATGCAACACCTCACATTTCTCTGTATTAAAATCCATCAACCATTACTCAGCCCACCTGGCCAATCGATCCAGATCCTGCTGCAATTTTTCACAACCATCTTCACTGTCTGTAAAGCCACCAACTGTTGTAGGAGGACAGAAGCAAAAGGCAGAAGGGCTATAAGAAAAACAAACCTGAAAGCTTTGTGCCTTAATGTGAGGAGCATTTGTAATAAGGTGGATGAATTGAATGCGCAGTTAGTAGTTAGAGACATGGCTTCAGGGTGACCAAGGCTGGGAGCTAAACATGCAGGGGTATTCGATATTCAGGAAAGATAGACAGAAAAGAGGGGGTGGGGTGGCATTGTTGGTTAAGGAGGAAATTAATGCAATAGCAAGGAGAGACATTAGCTTGCATGCTGGGTAGAACTGCGAAATAGCCAAGGGCAGAAAACGCTTGTTGGATTTGTATACAGACCACCAAACAGCAGGAGGGAGGTTGGGGATAGCATTAAGCAGGAAATTAGGGATGTGTGTAGCAAAGGTACAGCAGTTATCATGCGTGACTTTAATCTACATTTAGATTGGGCCAATCAACTTGGTAGCAGCGCTGAGGAGGAGGTTTTCCTGGAATGTAGTCGTGATGGTTTTTTAGACTAATATGTAGAAGAACCGATTAGAGCCAAGGCCATCCTAGACTGGGTATTGTGTAATGAGGAAGGATTAGTTAGTGATCTTGTTGTGCAAAGCCCCTTGGGCAACATTGACCATAATATGGTGGAATTCTGCATTAGGATGGAGAGTGACACGGTTAATTCAGGGATCTCCGGTTTCTTCCCACACTCCAAAGGCATGCAGGTTTGGTTAATTGGGTTCTGTAAATTCTCCCTAGTGTGTAGGATAGAACTACTATATGGATGATCGCTGGTCGGCGTGGACCGAAGGGCCTGTTTCCATGCTGTATCTCTAAACTAAACTAAATTAAGGTCTATCGGCTGATAGGACTTCATTAGACAGAGTATTGAGTATAAATGTTGGAAGATGATGTTGCAGTTGTACAAGACATTGGTGTGGCCACATTTTGAGTATTGTCTTGGTCACCCTGTTGTGGGAAAGACGTTAAGCTGGAAAGGGTGCACAGAGGATTTACGAGGATGTTGCCAGGACTCGGGAGACTAGGGAGGTCCCTGAGCAGGCTGGGACTCTATTCCATGACGCACAAGAGGATGAGGGGTGATAGAAACATAGAACATAGAAAATAGGTGCAGGAGGAGGCCATTCGGCCCTTCGAGCCAGCACCGCCATTCGTTGTGATCATGGCAGATCGTCCCCTATCATTAACCCGTGCCCGCCTTCTCCCCATATCCCTTGACTCCACTAGCCCCTAGAGCTCTATTTAACTCTCTCTTAAATCCATCTAGTGACTTGGCCTCCAATGCCCTCTGTGGCAGGAATTCCATAAATTCACAGCTCGACTGCAGTCCGTTTGTCTTTTTTTTATTTTTGTCTAGTTAAATGTAGTCTGTGTTTTTTTAATACTGTTTTTAATTGTGTATATGTGGGGGGGAGGGGGAAACTTTAAAAAAGCTCTTCCCTGCACGGGAGACCCGACCTTTTCCCTGTCGGGTCTCCGTTCTCGTTGGGGCCTAGCTCCATGCAGCGGCCTCTGACCGGGACGACCTGGGGGCTCGAGTCGCGGAGCCTGTGGAGCTGCGGACTTACCATCGTGGGGCTGGCCGGCCTCGGAGCGTGAGGAGCGGTGGTGGCTCGCTGCTGCAGCCCGACTCTGGAGCTGCAGCTGCAGGCCGGTGGACTGTGATATCGGGAGCTCGCGGGTGCCTGGTGGAGACCGCTTTCTGGAGCTCCCGCAACGCAACTTCTCCAGCCCGTGTCTCGGGGTTGGAACGACCCAGAGCGGGGCAGTAAATCGCCCGGCGCGGCTTTAATGGCCGCGGAACATTCCAGCGCCCGATGGGGGCTCCAACTTTGGACTGGAGCGGGGCCATACACCGCCCGGCGCGGCCTCAACGGCCGTGGGACTCACCATCGCCCGCCTGGGGCTTCAACATCGGGAGAAAAATGGTGCAGGGGAGAGAAAAGACTTTGCCTTCCATCACAGTGAGGAGGAGATTCACTGTGATGGATGTTTTTCTGTAAATTGAATTGTTTGTGTGTCATGTAGGAATTGTTTGTTTGTATGGCTGTGGAAATGGAATTTTGTTTGAGCCTCTTTGAGGTTCAAATGACAATAAAATCAATCAATCAATCAAAAGTTTTTTCTCACCTCAGTCTTAAATGACATCCCCTTTATTCTAAGTGTGGCCCCAGGTTCTGGACTCGCCCAACATTGGAAAAACATTTCCTGCATCTAGCTTGTCCAGTCCTTTTATAATTTTATATGTTTCTATAAGATCCCCCCTCATCCTAAACACCAGTGAATACAAACCTAGTCTTTTCAATCTTTCCTCATATGACAGTCCGCCATCCCAGGGATCAATCTCGTGAACCTACGCTGCGCTGCCTCAATCACAAGGATGTCCTTCCTCAAATTAGGAGACGAAAACTCAATACTCCAGTTGTGGTCTCACCAGAGCCCTATACAACTGCAGAATAACCTCTTTACTCCTATACTGAAATCCTCTTGTTATGAAGGCCAACATTCCATTAGCTTTCTTTACTGCCTGCTGTACCTGTAAGCCAACTTTCAGTGACCAGTATACAAGGACGCCCAGGTCTCGCAGCACCTCCCCCTTACCAAACTTAACCCCATTGAGATAATAATCTGCCCCCTTATTTTTGCCGCCAAAGTGGATAACCTCACATTTATCTACATTATACTGCATCTGCCACGCATCTGGTCACTCACTCAACCTGTCCAGGTCACCCTGCAACCTCCTAACATCCTCTTCACAGTTCACACTGCCACCCAGCTTTATGTCATCCACAAACATGCTAGTGTTGCTCCTAATTCCCTCTTCCAAATCATTAATATATATGGTAAACAGTTGCAGCCCCAACACCGAGCCTTTTGGCACTCCACTCGCCACTGCCTGCCATTCTGAAAAGGACCCGTTCACTCCTACTCTTTGCTTCCTGTCTGCCAACCAATTTTCTATCCATGGCAACACCCTACCCCCAATACCATGTGCTATAATTTTAGTCACCTGTCTCCCATGCGGGACCTTATCAAAGGCTTTCTGAAAGTAAACAATCTAATAAACATGGCTCCAGGGTGACCAAGGCTGGGAGCTGAACATTCAGGGATATTCCATATTCAGGGGGATAGACAGAAAGGAAAAGGAGGCGGGGTAGCGTTGTTGGTTAGAGAGGAGATTAACGCAATAGAAAGGAAGGAAATTAGCTTGGAGGATGTGGAATCGATATGGGTAGAGCTGCGAAACTCTAAGGGGCAGAAAACGCTAGTGGGAGTGGTGTACCGGCCACCTAACAGTAGTAGTGGAGTTGGGGATGGCATCAAACAGGAAATTAGAAACGCGTGCAACAAAGGTAAAACCATTATAATGGGTGACTTCAATCTACATATAGATTGGGTGAATCAAATTGGCAGGGGTGCTGAGGAAGTGGATTTCTTGGAATGTATGCGGGATAGTTTTCTAAACCAACATGTAGAAGAACCAACGAGAGAGCAGGCTATTCTAGACTGGGTATTGAGTAATGAGGAAGGGTTAGTTAGCAGTCTTGTTGTGCGTGGCCCCTTGGGCAACAGTGACCATAATATGGTTGAGTTCTTCATTAGGATGGTGAGTGACATTGTTAATTCAGAAACAAAGGTCCTGAACTTAAAGAAAGCTAACTTTGAGGGTATGAGATGTGAATTGGCCAAGATAGACTGGCCAATGATTCTTAAAGGGTTGACGGTGGATATGCAATGGAAGGCATTAAAAAACTGCATGGATGAACTACAACAATTGTTCATCCCAGTTTGGCAAAAGAATAAATCAGGGAAGGTAGTGCATCCGTGGATAACAAGGGAAATTAGGGATAGTATCAAAACAAAAGAGGAAGCCTACAAATTAGCCAGAACAAGCAGCCTCCCAGAGGACTGGGAGAAATTCAGAGTCCAGCAGAGGAGGTCAAAAGGCTTAATTAGGAAAGGGAAAATAGATTATGAAAGAAAACTGGCAGGGAACATAAAAACTGACTGCAAAGGTTTTTATAGATATGTCAAGAGGAAAAGATTAGTTAAAACAAATGTAGGTCCCTTGCAGTCAGAAACAGGCGAATTGATAGATAGATAGATAGATATGCCTTTATTGTCGTTCAGACCGAAGTCTGGACGAAATTGCAGCAGTCATACATATAATATAATAAAAACAACAATAAACACATATTAACATCCACCACAGCGAGTCCACCCAGCATCTCCTTCACTGTGATGGAGGCAAAAGTCTTAGGTCTGCAGTCTCTTCCCTCCTCTTCTCCCTCTGCGCTGAGGCGATACCCCCCGGGCAATGTTAAATCAGTCCGGCGGCTCAAACACCGCGGCCCGGGGTGGTCGAAGCTGCCGCCCACCAGTCCTGCAGACGCAGCCGCTGGCCCGCGGCCGAACCCCGGACTCAGGCCGCCCCGACATGGGCGCCGAACCTCCCCCGACATGGGCGTCGCTTCTTCCCCGGGCCAGGCCGCCCCCGACCTGGGCGTCGCATCTTCCCCGGGCCGGGCTGCCCTGACTTGGGCGTCGCTTCTCCCTCCGGCCGGGCCGCCCCGCCATGGGCGCCGAACCTCTCTCGGGCTGCGACCGCCGCACCTCACCGAGCTCGGCATCTCCAATGGGAGCCTCGTTCCACCCTTGGGCTGGCCGCCCGCCCGCCCTCACGAGAGCACTGTCCACAACCTCACGGGAGCACTGTTCCAGCCCTGAGCCGGACCACCCTGACGGGAGCGAGCTCAGGGCGAGGACAAGGAACAGGGAACGAGGGACGAGGGCAGGGAACAAGGACATGGCAGACCAATTGAATAATTACTTTGGTTCTGGACAAAGTCAGCATGGATTTATGAAAGGTAAATCATGTCTGACGAATCTTATAGAATTTTTCGAGGATGTAACTAGTAGAGTCGATAAGGGAGAACCAGTGGATGTGTTATATCTGGACTTTCAGAAGGCTTTCGACAAGGTCCCACATAAGAGATTAGCATACAAACTTAAAGCACAAGGTATTGGGGGTTCAGTATTGATGTGGATAGAGAACTGGCTGGCAGATAGGAAGCAAAGAGTAGGAGTAAACGGGTCCTTTTCAGAATGGGAGGCAGTGACTAGTGAGGTATCGCAAGGCTCAGTGCTGGGACCCCAGCTATTTACAATATATATTAATGAACTGGATGAGGGAATTGAATGCGACACTCCAAGTTTGTGGATGACACGAAGCTGGGGAGCAGTGTTAGCTGCTAGGAGGCTGCAAGGTGACTTGGATAGGTTGCGTGAGTGGGCAAAGCATGGCAGATGCAGTATAATGTGGATAAATGTGAGGTTATCCACTTTGGTGGCAAAAACAGGAAAGTAGACTATTATCTGAATGGTGGCCGATTAGGAAAAGGGGAGATGCATCGAGAACTGGGTGTCATGGTACACCAGTCATTGAAAGTAGGAATGCAGGTGCAGCAGGCAGTGAAGAAAGCAAATGGTATGTTAGCATTCATAGCAAAAGGATTTGAGTATAAGAGCAGGGAGGTTCTGCTGCAGTTGTACAGGGTCTTGGTGAGACCACACCTGGAGTATTGCATACAGTTTTGGTCTCCTAATCTGAGGAAAGACATTCTTGCCATAGAGGGAGTACAGAGAAGGTTCACCAGACTGATTCCTGGGATGGCAGGACTTTCATATGAGGAAAGACTGGATAGACTCGGCTTGTACATGTTGGAATTCAGAAAACTGAGGGGGGATCTTATAGAAACTTACAGAATTCTTAAGGGGTTGGACAGGCTAGATGCAGGAAGATTATTCCCGATGTTGGGGATGTCCAGAACTAGCGGTGACAGTTTAAGGATAAGAGGGAAGACTTTTAGGACCGAGATGAGGAAATCATTTTTTACACAGAGAGTGGTGAATCTGTGGAAATCTCTGCCACAGAAGGTAGTTCAGGCCAGTTCATTGGCTATATTTAAGAAGGAGTTAGATGTGGCCCTTGTGGCTAAAGGGATCAGGGGGTATGGAGAGAAGGCAGGGATGGGATACTGAGTTGGATGATCAGCCATGATCATATCAAATGGCAGTGCAGGCTCGAAGGGCCGAATGGCCTACTCCTGCACCTATTTTCTATGTTTCTATGTTTCTATTTTAAAGGAACCGCTTGGAGTTAGTGATCATAATATGATTAGTTTTAATCTGCAATTTGAGAAGGAGAACGTTAAATTGGAAGTGGCAGTGATGCAGTTGAACAAAGGGAACTATGAAGGCATGAGAGGGGAGCTGGCCATGGTAGACAGGAAAGGGATACTAGCAGGAATGATGGTGAAACAGCAATGGCAGGAATTTCTGGGCATAATCCGGAAGACGCAGGATCATTTCATTCCAAAAAGGAAGAAAGATTCTAAGGGGAGTAGGAGGCAACCGTGGCTGACAAGAGAAGTTAGGGATAGAATAAAACTAAAAGAAAAGATGTATAACACAGCAAAGAGTTGCCGGAAGCCAGAGGATTGGGAAACTTTCATAGGACACAGAAGGAAACAAATCGAGCAATACGGGCTGAAAAGATGAAGTGCGAAGGGAAGCTGGCCAGGAATATAAAGAAGGACAGTAAAAGCTTCTTTCGATATGTTATGGGAAAAAGAGTAGCAAAGTCAAATGTGGGTCCCTTGAAGGCAGACACGGGTGAAATTATTATGGGCAACAAGGAAATGGCAGAAGAGTTGAATAGGTACTTCGGATCTGTCTTCACTAAGGAAGACACAAACAATCTCCCAGATGTACTGGAGGACAGAGGAACTGAAATAAATTTGTATGGGGTAGAGAGGAACTGATAGAAATTTGCATTAGGCGAGAAATAGTATTGGGTAGGCTAATGGGACTGAAGGATGATAAATCCCCTGGACCTGATGGTCTGCATCCCAGGGTCCTCAGGAAGGTGGCTCTAGTAGTGGGCGCATTGGTGATCATTTTCCAATGTTCAATAGATTCAGGATCAGTTCCTGTGGATTGGAGGATAGCTAATGTTATCCCACTTTTCAAGAAAGGAGCGAGAGAGAAAATGGGGAATTACAGACCAGTTAGCCTGACCGGTGGTGGGAAAGATGCTGGAGTCAATTATTAAAGGTAATAATAAATTCCCTTCTATCATTTTACTTGTCACATCCTCAAAAAATTTCAGAAGATTAGTCAAGCATGATTTCCCTTTCATAAATCCATGTTGTCTTGGACTAATCCTTTTACTGCTATCCAAATGCCCCATTATTACCTCTATAATAATTGACAGCATCTCTCCCACCACCGAAGTCAGGCTAACTGGTCTGTTATAGTAAGATCAAACGAGAACTTACCAGTTTGAAGTTTGATCTGTATTTTATGAGGAGTTACGATGAGGGATTACGTGAGGAGCCCGTCCAGCACGCATGCGCGACATTCTTCAAAGCAGCGGTGTGGAATCACAGGAAACACAACGATTGAAATAAACATAGAAAAGAAAAGGAGAACTAAGATACCAGTTGATCTCTATATTTGAGGGTGGGAGCGGAGGGCACGTAATCCCTCATCGTAACTCCTCATAAAATACAGATCAAACTTCAAACTGGTTAGTTCTCGTTTAATCTTACTATTTTACTTCGGAGTCACGTGAGTGACTACGTGAAGATTTTAAAGCTCTGTGATTTCAAACCGTGGAACAGTTCATACTTCACTCGCTGCCGAAGTGTTTCAAGGGAGGAAATATGTTATCGTAATCAACCATGAATCTGTTTGTAAACAATAATGGTATTTATTAAACAATAACAAAAGAAAAATGCTCCCCCGGCTTAAATTATATATTTGCAGATTCTAAAATTCTTTCTGCAAATAACACAGGTTCTGCTAGCGGCTTGTTGTAGAATGTTTGGAACGTTTTCTCCATGGACCACCCCGCTGTAGCCAGGATGTGGTTCAGTGGTACGTCCATCCTTTTAGCCGCCGATGTAGATGCTGCCCAAGTGGAGTGAGATGTATTTTCGTCAGTATCTACTCCAGCAGCTCCCAGTACCTGCTTTAGCCACCTTGAGATGGTTTGGCTCGACACCCGACCATGTGGTTGCTTGTGGCTGACCCATAAGGCTTTTTCTCTCCCTCGGGAATCTCTTGTTGTGTTGATGTAAGTCAGTAGGTGAGTCATGACACACAACCGCGGGTCAGGTGGGTATGCCCGGAAATCCATAACTAGGCCTGAAGTTCCTGGCCTGCTCTGCTTTACCAGCTCC
The DNA here is from genome assembly GCA_038087875.1 of Malacoraja senta. Taxonomy (NCBI): domain Eukaryota; kingdom Metazoa; phylum Chordata; class Chondrichthyes; order Rajiformes; family Rajidae; genus Malacoraja; species Malacoraja senta. The sequence goes on from CM075977.1 coordinate 392,774,875, forward strand.
TGAATGGTGAATGATACCCGGTCTGGTGTTATAACCATGTTGTCCAGTCGCAGTAAGTAGAGGGACTGGACTCTTTGTGCTGAGACTAGTGCCATCAGCATGACCGTTTTCAGGGTTAGCTGTTCCAGACTGAGAGACCTGGCTGGTGACCATCCCCTTAGGTATGTCAGGACCACCCTGACATCCCAGATTCTGGTGTATCTAGGTCTAGGGGGGTTAGAGTTGAATAGATACATAGATACATAGAAATTAGGTGCAGGAGTAGGCCATTCGGCCCTTCGAGCCTGCACCGCCATTCAATACGATCATGGCTGATCATCCAACTCAGTATCCCGTACCTGCCTTCTCTCCATACCCCCTGATCCCTTTAGCCACAAGGGCCACATCTAATTCCCTCTTAAATATAGCCAATGAACTGGCCTCAACTACCCTCTGTGGCAGAGAGTTCCAGAGACCCCTCATGAGTTTAATCACCAGCGGGTGAGACCCTATAGGCTGTTGTCCTGGTACTTGTTTTAAATAGGCTGACAGAGCACTTCTGGCAGTATTGATGGCGCTGTAGCTCAATCCTTCATTATGGTGAAGGCCAGCCAGGAACTCCAGTACATTGGTTATGGTTGCAGATGAGTACGTTGCCCCAGTAGTCGAGCAGTATCTTTCCCACTTCCTGATGCTCGATAGGTATTGTTTCCTAGTGTACATACGGTGGGATGCTGTCATCGTGTTGATGGTCCTGTCAGACAACCCCAGGCCCAGCAGTGGTCTTTTCATAACCTGCAACCCAGTAGGTTAATTTTGTCATGGCATGGATGACTTATGCCTGATACTGGGTGAGTCAATAGGTCTGGGCTACTGGGAAAGGTCATCGGAGTTTCGATGACCATGTCGAGGACCACTGGGAACCATGGCTGTGTAGGCCAGTCGGGTACTATCAAAATACCTGAAGCAGAGTCCATCTGTCTTTTGCGTAGTACCCTACTGATGAGGCAGAAGGGGGGAAAAGCATAAAATAAATAGTTTCCCCAGTTCAGCGCGAATGCATCTATCGCTGCTGCCTCAGGGTCTGGTTCCCAAGCGACATACATTGGTACCTGGTGATTTAGTCTGGATGCAAAGAGATCGATATCTGGTGTGCCATATTGCTTTGTAATTTTAGCAAAAGCTCTAGGATTTAACAACCATTCGGTGTTATCATTGAATTTGCGTGACCTGGTGTCTGCCACTGTATCCAGCCACCCCGACCCCGACTCCACAGCCCGAGGACTCCTACCGTCGGGTTCGCCGACCCTCGCCATTGCACCTCCCTCCAGCAGCCCGCAGCCGTCGCCTCACATGCCAACTGGACTCTGTACTGGGCCTGAAGCCTCCACGCTGCTCACTCCCACTCTCCTGGGTTTGACTCCACTGGGTCCTAGCGCTAGTCTGCCTAGCCCTGGTTACCTCAGTGTTAGTTCCATTGATTCTTCCCCATCCCTCTCCAACTATGGGACCACTTCTCTTCCACACCCACACTACAGTCCTCTCACCCCCCCACCCCCTGAACACCCACCACCCCCCCACCACACATCGCTTCGTCCCCATTCCACCCACCTGCCGTCCTCCGGCCCCAACCCCCATCCCTGCCGGGTGTTTACTATTCCCCCCGACCTCCCCCTCTCCGACATCGAACGGTCTGTCCTCAGCAGAGGTCTTACCTTTGTCCCCCTCCGTCCCCACCTCAATGGGTTCCGTGCCCTCCATGACTTGGAATGCCTCTACCGTCGCCTCCGCCTCACAGCTCACTTCCATGGGAAGGAGTCCTCGCTCCCCACTGATGACCCCTTTTCCCGTCTCCAACGCACCCCTCCTCATGGAACCCCCCTCGTAGCCTTCCGGCTTTAGAACTCTTCATTCAAAACTGCCGCCGTGACATCAACTGCCTCAACTTCTCCACTCCTCTGTCTCACTCCAATCTCTCCCCCCCTGAACACACTGCCATCGACTCACTCCGCAACAACCTAGATTGGGTTATCAAACCCGCCGACAAGGGAGGTGCCGTGGTAGTCTGGCGCGTCGATCTCTACAAAGCTGAGGCCACGCGCCAACTCTCGGACACCTCCTCCTACTTACCCCTGGACCATGACCCCACTGACGAGCACCAGGCCACCATCTCCAGCACCATCACCGACTTCATCCACTCCCACGCCCTGCTCGACCAAGCCGCCAACCTCATCGTTCCCCAGCCCCGCACAGCCCGCTTTTACCTTCTCCCCAAAATCCACAAACCTGACTGTCCCGGTAGACCTATTGTCTCTGCCTGTTCGTGCCCCACCGAACTCATCTCCACCTACCTCGACTCCATCCTATCCCCCTTGGTTAAATCCCTCCCTACCTATGTTCAAGACACCCCAGACACTCTCCGTCATCTCCGCGCATTCCACTCTCTAGGCCCTCACCCCCTCATCTTCACCATGGACGTCCAGTCATTGTACACCTCCATCCCCCATCAGGATGGTCTCGAAGCCCTCCGTTTTTTCCTCGACCGTAGAAGCAACCTATCCCCGGCCACTGACACCTTCCTCCGCCTAGCGAAGCTGGTCCTTACACTTAATAACTTTTCATTTGACTCCTCCCATATCCTCCAAATACAAGGCGTAGCTATGGGCACACGCATGGGCCCCAGCTACGCCTGCCTCTTTGTCGGGTACGTAGAACTATCCTTGTTCAATGCGTACCAGGGCCCCATCCCCGACCTCTACCTCCGCTACATCAATGATTGTTTTGGTGCCACATCCTGCACCCACACACAACTGACTGGCTTCATCCGCTTCACCACCAACTTCCATCCGGCACTCAAATACACCTGGACCATTTCCGACACTTCCCTACCATTCCTTGACCTCACTATCTCCATCGAAGGTGATAGACTCCTTACCGACATCCACTACAAACCCACCGACTCCCATGGCTATCTGGACTACACTTCCCACCCTGCTTCCTGTAAGGACTCCATCCCCCACTCCCAATTCCTCCATCTACGCCGCATCTGCTCCCAGGATGAGGCGTTCCACACCAGGGCATCTGAAATGTCCTCATTCTACAGGGAACGGGGGTTCCCCTCCTCCACCATAGATGAGGCTCGCACCAGGGTCTCTGCCATACCCCGCAACACTGCTCTCTCTCCCCATCCCCCCTCTCACAACAAGGGCAGAGTCCCCCTAGTCCTCACCTTTCACCCCACCAGCCGTCACATACAACAAGTGATCCTCCGTCAGTTTCGCCACCTCCAACGTGACCCCACCACTCGCCACATCTTCCCATCTCTCCCCATGTCTGCCGTCCACAAAGACCGCTCCCTCCGTAACTCCCTTGTCAATTCTTCCCTTCCCTCCCATACCACCCCCTCCCCTGGTACTTTCCCTTGCAACCGCAAGAGATGCAACACTTGTCCCTTCACCTCCCCCCTCGACTCCATTCAAGGACCCAAGCAGTCGTTCCAGGTGCGACAGAGGTTCACCTGCATTTCCTCCAACCTCATCTATTGCATCCGCTGCTCTAGATGCCAGCTGATCTACATCGGTGAGACCAAGCGGAGGCTTGGCGATCGTTTCGCCGAACACCTCCGGTCGGTCCGCAATAACCAACCTGAGCTCCCGGTGGCTCAGCACTTCAACTCCCCCTCCCATTCCGTATCTGACCTCTCTGTCCTGGGTCTCCTCCATGGCCACAGCGAGCAACACCGTAAATTGGAGGAAATGCACCTCATATTCCGCTTGGGCAGTCTACATCCTGGGGGATTGAACATTGAATTCTCCCAATTCTGCTAGCCCTTGCTGTCCCCTCCCCTTCATCAGCCCTCTGGTTGTCTCCTCCCCTCCCCCAGCCCTCGGGCTCCTCCTCCGCCTTTTTCCTTTCTTCCCCCCACCCCTATCAGTCTGAAGAAGGGTTTCGGCCCGAAACGTTGCCTATTTCCTTCGCTCCATAGATGCTGCTGCACCCGCTGAGTTTCTCCAGCATTTTTGTGTACCTTCGATTTTCCAGCATCTGCAGTTCCTTCTTTAACACTTACCTATTTAGCTTACCTGGTAGGTAAGTTGCTGATAGCCAAATATGTCTATCGACACACCATTGCCAGATTTTGTTGACCAAATTGTCACATGATATCGATTTTATTCCGCCCATATGGTTAATATAGGCCACCACCGTTGTATTATCAATTTGTAAACGAACATGGAAATGGTGCATATCCGTAGAATATGCTTTTAAACCATAAAACGCACCCAACATGTCCGAGTAATTTATGCCCAGTGTTTGTAGTAAGGATGATTCTAGGTTAGTCCATCTACCACCTGTGCTGGATATGGTATTAGATGCTCCCCAGCCTTGAGCACTGGCATGTTTGTATAATTAATGTTGGGTTATTGATGATGATAGGGCTGGAACTATGCCAAATGTGTTCTATCCACCATTGTAACTCTGATATTGCTTCAATAGGCAATTTCATGGTTCGGTCAAAGTGACCTGCATGTCGTTTCAATGCCTGTACTTTTGCCCTTTGTAGGTTCTGATAGTGCAGGGGTCCAAATTGTGTAGCTGGAAATGCTGCTACCATTTTGCCAATTACTCTTGCCACTTGTCGGATGGTTGGTCGATTGCTAACCATTAAATTGTTGCACGTCTGTGCCAATTCTGCTTCTTTACCTTTTGGCAATGTTACAGACATGTGGACTAAGTTAATTGTGAATCCCAGATAGTCCATAGTTGTGGATGGCATCAAATTAGATTTATCTGGATGTATGACAAATCCCAGGGTTTCAAACAATTGTTTGGTAGCTAATACAGCTGATTTAGCCAACTCCATGATTTTGCCTACTATTAGGATATCATCAAGATATGCCATGACAATATGTCTTTGTTTTCTTAATGTTGCCAAGGCTGGTTTTAATATCTTGGTAAATAGTCATGGGGCTGATGTTAACCCATTAGGCAACGCTTTATACTGCCATAGTTGCCCCATCCAGGTAAATTTCAGGTATCTGCGATGACCCTTATGAATGGGTACTGAATAGTAGGCATCTTTTAAATCAAAGGTACACAAAAATGCTGGAGAAACTCAGCGAGGGCTGGGGGAGGGGAGGAGACAACCAGATGGCTGATGAAGGGGAGGGGACAGCAAGGGCTAGCAGAATTGGGAGAATTCAATGTTGAGGCCCCCAGGATGTAGACTGCCCAAGCGGAATATGAGGTGCATTTCCTCCAATTTACGGTGTTGCTCGCTGTGGCCATGGAGGAGACCCAGGACAGAGAGGTCAGATACGGAATGGGAGGGGGAGTTGAAGTGCTGAGCCACCGGGAGTTCAGGTTGGTTATTGCGGACCGACTTGCCAATGCTTGCCATAAAATATCCTTTGGAAATCAGTTGTTTGGCAGTTACAAATGTTTCCATTTTGAAATGTACATACTTAACAAAGGTATTTAGCGAGGTTAAGTCAATGATGATGCGACATCCACCATCTTTTTTGCTTTTGGTAAATATATTTGAGACAAATTCCAAATGTTCATGTTTGGATTTCTCAATGACTCCCTTTGTAAGTAACCTCACCAGTTCTGCTTGAGCCTCTAGTTCTCTTTGACTGAGAGGGTAAAGACCCTTTGGGGTACGTGCTGAACTGGTGGCATGTTTTCTTGAATGAACTCTATTTTGTATCCCCGAATACTGTTAAGTATATAACTATCATTCGTGAGAGACCTCCATGCGTCAATGAACAGGTGTAATGTCTCCCCTGTTAGTACAGTCCCCCCACTTTTTATATGCTGGTAGGAACCAGACCCACCTCCCTCCATAGTTATGGGAGTGTTCATTGCGTCTGTTTCTTCATCCGCCGTTGTACTGCTGGATGTCCTGTTGGTTGGGGGTGGCGCATTTTCCATGGGGTCCGCTCTGGGCCCTGGCCTAAAAAAGGCTTTCGGGGATGGAATGCTGACCCCGAGCTTTCACCAGTCCTGAATGTTTGTCGTCGACTGGTGGACGCGGTGGGGTACTGCCGTCTGGGTTGTGTGGGTCTGCTCGTTCCGGGGCCTGCCCTTATGAGGCCAAATGCTTTGGACTCTTCCTCCAGGTCTTTTACTTGTTTTGTTAAATCCTTCCCGAATAGCAGGATCTGTGGCTCTGAGGCCGGTGTTTTACACAGTCCTGCTTACCTGGGATTGAGGGCATGTCTTATTATCTCCTTGCGGAGGTTGTTGATCTCGTATTGGGTGTTGCACAGCAGAGCCAGAGTGTCTTGCTGGTTTGTGGTCATATCCACCCCATCCACGGAACGAGCATAGGATGTTATCCCTGTTGTCAGGAGCTTGAGGATGCGTTGTAATTTTAGCTCCTGGCTCCGGATACTCTGTCCAGCATACCCCCAGATTTGGCTGTTAACGGCCGGTACATTAAGCGAACTGCAGTTCTCCGGAGGCGAGTAGATTTCTAGTGCCTCATTAAGTACGTGATCTTGTAGGGGTTTGAGGGACAGGTGGTTAATGCTAGCTGCCAATTTTGGCTGCAACGGCCACCCTGCTCGTAGTGTAACCACGTAGCGATTCACCACACCCAGCAGCTTTTCCTGATCCTGTACCCCAAGCGTACTCCCGACATCTTCAGCCAATGACCCCTGTTCCTGACCACCCCAGCCCTGGTCGCCAACGCTGCCCTCGGCTGAGGGGGAAGCGATGGCCAGTGCATTGTAGAGCACTGATGTGGGAGTGCATGAGTTCCCTTGGCGAGACTGCTCCAGCTCCCGAAGCAAGTCTCGCTGGAGCATTTGCTCCATGAGCCTTTCCATGCGGCTCAGGCGGCTAGCTCTGCCGCTCTAAGGTGGAGAGTCCTCCTCATTGGTCAGAAATAACCGGCCGGTCAGTTTTTTGTGTTGATTTGCCTCCAGTCCGCTGCTGTTGGTCAGGCTGCGCTAGCAGTACTGGGCTCGGCTCGGTCTCAATGAGGGTGTGCCGCAGCATGGGCGGTCCAGGTGCCGCCTCTCGCCCCCCACTGATGGGACATTTCCGTTTTGTTGGAGTCGAACGGGGGGCGGTCTTTTTCCCTTGCCGTGCTTTGCTCAGTTTCCCCAGCTTCTTGCCTGGAATTGACAAAGCAGAGCAAAGGTTCTTGAATACGACCTCAGAGTAAGTACTTACCTGATGGTCCGTTTAAACTTGTAGCGGGAGCGCCTGTACTCCCGTTCGTCGCTGTTGCACTGCGTGAACGCTCATGTCGCGCATGCGTGCTGGACGGGCTCTTCACGTAGTCACTCACCAATCTCTTAAGTACCATTTAGGTAATTGTTAACAGACCTATGCTAGTACCAGCTGAAGCTATCAAAGTCACAATGGTGGACGAACAGTATTCAGCATTGCTCCAGTAACTTTTGGTCAGTAAATCTTCAGTTATATTACAAACTGATGCTAGTGCTCAAAGATGGAAAATTATTAATACCATCTCCAGTTATGGAGGCGGATGCGATTTGCATGAGTTACCAATTCTTCAGTTATATGGTATAAACTACCTATAGACACTAGGTACACTCTATGGGTTAAAGGTTATTGTGCAAATATGCATAATCTGCATGCTCAAACTCCAAGTTGATACACTATGGTGAGGCATATGTTAATCACATGGGTGCAATCAAGTCAGTATCCTGTGATAGTTTACATAACCTCATTTGGCGCTGGTGTATCATCACGTAAAATCAATGATAACACGGAATGGATCTTGGATCACAAAGTATTTAATGACATTGTGGCTCAATGGAACATCGAAGATCGAGATGTTTACAACCAGGCTCAATCACCAGTTGCAAAAAAATATGTGGCAAGGCAGTGGCGATAGATGCATTCTCGCTACTCTGGGGAGGAATGTTCTTTTATGTCTTTCCTCCATTTTGCCTCATCAGTCGGGTCTTGCAAAAAAGTTCAGCATTTTTCGTAGTGCCTGACTGGCCTATGCAGTTCCAACATGGTTCCCGCTGATGTTGGAAATGATAATAGAACCTTATATAGTTATTTCTAAACACAAAAATTGCTGGTTTAGCCTGTGACTCGGGAAACCATCCTCTGCATGATAAAATCAATTCATTGACTTGCAGACTCTGAGGAGACTGTTCCTGCGGCTCGGGTTGTCAGACCGAACCATGGACGTGCTCACTGCAGATTGCAGGGATAGCACCAAAAAAGCAGTACATTTCCTCATCAGGAGATGGGAAGTATTTTGTTTAAATGCTAATATTACATATAATACGGCACGGATGACTGACGTCTTGAAGTTCATTTTCGAATGGGTCTTTGACAAAAATTAAGTTATAGTGCCATTAACTGTGCCAAACGTGCCTTCTCATCATATTTGCTGCGGGGAGCGGGACCCACTCTGTCAGATCTCATCGTCTGATATCCAGATTTATGAAGGGTATCTTCAACTCAAAAGCTCCCAGGCCCAGGTACGCAGAGATATGGGATGTTAACATTGTGCTAACGCTGCTTCGCCGGTAGGCTCCAGCTACATCCCTGTCCTTGGTCAAACTCACTTACAAAGTGGTTATGCTCATGGTGCTGGTTTCAGCGCAACGGGTTCAATCATTGCATAAGCTGCGACTGGATAGGATGGTTACATCTGCAAGCAAAATAACATTTTATGTTTATGACTTACTCAAGCAGAGTAGACCAGGGGCATCAGGTCTCAAACTAGATTTGTTGGCATATCCCATGGACCTTCGGTTGTGTGTGGTCACACATCTACAACAGTATGTTAGGTCACTATGAGCCTTAGAGGCTCTGAACTAGCAATGTTTGTTAGTCACATAAACCTCATAAGTGGGTATCAGTACAGACAATCTCCAGGTGGTTAAAACGGGTTCTGGCTTGTGCAAGAGTGAACACTGACATTTTCAAATCTCACTCCACCAGGGCTGCAACAACATCAGCAGCAGGGTTATGGACGTTCCGCTGGACCACATCCTAGCGGCTGCAGGATGGTCAAATGAACGATCTTTACAAACATTTTATATCAAACCCATTGCCAGACCGGGGGTATTTGCCAACTCTATTTGCCACCTCTATTTTAGGTTCTTACCAGTTTGAAGTTTGATCTTTATTTTATGAGGAGTTATGATGAGGGACTACGTGCCCTCCACTCCCAACCCTCTCTCATAAAGGTCAACTGGTAGTTCTAGTTTCTCGAATCTTCCTATATTCAGTTCAACAACTGTTATCTGTGATTTCACACCGCTGCTTTGAAGATTGATGCGCATGCGGGCTGGCGGGCTCTTCACATAGTCCCTCATCATAACTCCTCATAAAATAAAGATCAAACTTCAAACTGGTAAGTTCTCATTTAATCTTACTATTTATGTGTGGAAATAATCTTACTGATCTGTATGCAAAATGAGAATCTCACTGTACCTTGGTGCTCGTGATAATAAAGAACCATTGAACCATAGAAACATAGAAACATAGAAAATAGGTGCAGGAGGAGGCCATTCGGCCCTTTGAGCCAGCACCGCCATTCATTGTGATCATAGATGACCAGCGTTTTTTTCAGTTTATTTAGTTTTATAAATACAGGGCTGAAACAGACCCTACTGCCCATCAGGGCCGCGCCGGACAGCGATTCCTGCACACTAACACTATCCTACACATACACTCGGGACAATTTACAATTTTACCAAGCCAATTAATCTACAAGCCCATATTTCTTTGGAGTGTTGGGGGAAACAGGAGATTCCGGGGGAAACCTACGCAGAGAATGTAGAAACTCTCTACAGACAGCATCCGTCGTCAAGATCGAACCGGCGTCTCTGGCGCTATAATATAGCAACTTTACCGCTGCGCAACTGAGGGAGGAAGAACGCACATCTTCAAGGGTGGCACAGTGGCGCAGTGATAGAGTTGTTGCCTTACAGCGCTTACAGCGCCAGAGCCCCAGGTCTGATCCCGATTATGGGTGCTGTCTGTACGGAGTTTGTACGTTCTCCCAGTGACCTGCGTGGGTGTAGGATAGTGTTAGCGTGCGGGGATCGCAGGTCGGTGCGGACTCGGCAGGACGAAGAGTATAGTTCCTCGCTCTATCTCTAAACTAAACTAAACATAGTCTCGACAGCCGCCCAGTTCTAAATTCCTGCTCTTCCTGATCTCTGATCCTCAGCTGGCTCCACGATTCATCGCTGGTGATTTATTCAGATTGAAATTTCAGTGTGCCTGTTTTGTGAGAGAGTGCTGCATGCACCATCCTTGGCACGAAAAATGTGGTAAAACATGAAACCATGAAAGGAGGAGCTTTTTAGTCAGAAGCAGGTGAACTGTGAAATACATTGCCACAGAAGACTGTGGAGGCCTGGTCAATGGATATTTTTAAGGCAGAGTTAGATAGATTCTTGATTAGTACGGGTGTCAGGGGTTATGGGGAGAAGGCAAGAGAATGGGATTGAGAGGGAGAGATAGATCAGTCATAATTGAATGGCGGAGTAGACCTGATGGGCCGAATGGCCTAATTCTGCTCCTATTACTTTTGAATATGATTCCATAGAAACATAGAAACATAGAAAATAGGTGCAGGAGGAGGCCATTTGGCCCTTCGAGCCAGCACCCCCATTCATTGTGATCATGAACGATCGTCCCCAATCAATAACCCGTGCCTGCCTTCTCCCCATATCCCTTGACTCCACTAGCCCCTAGAGCTCTATCTAACTTTCTCTTAAATCCATCCAGTGATTTGACCTCCACTGCCCTCTGTGGCAGAGAATTCCACAAATTCACAACTCTCTGGGTGAAAATGTTTTTTCTCACCTCAGTCTAAAATTGCCTCCCCTTTATTCTAAGACTGTCGCCCCTGGTTCTGGACTCTCCCAACAATTGGGACATTTTTCCATCTAGCTTGTCCAGTCCTTTTATAATTTTCTGTGTTTCTATAAGATTCTCCCTCATCCTTCTAAACTCTAGTGAATACAAGCCTAGTCTTTTCTATCTTTCCTCATATGACAGTCCCGCCATCCCAGGGATCAATCTTGTGTACCTACGCTGCACTACCTCAATCACAAGGATGTCCTTCCTCAAATTAGGAGACCAAAACTGTACACAATACTCCAGATGTGGTCTTACCAGAGCCCTATACAACTGCAGAAGTACCTCTTTACTCCTATTCTGAAATCCTCTTGTTATGAAGGGCAACATTCCATTAGCTTTCTTCACTGCCTGCTGTACCTGCACGCCAACTTTCAGCGACTGGTGTACAAGGACACCCAGGTCTCGCTGTACCTCCCCCTTAACTAACCAAACCCCATTGAGATAATAATCTGCCCCCTTATTTTTGCCGCCAAAGTGGATAACCTCACATTTATCTATATTATACTGCATCTGCCACGCATCTGCCCAAGCACTCAACCTGTCCAGGTCACCCTGCAACCTCCTAACATCCTCTTCACAGTTCACACTGCCACCCAGCTTTGTGTCATCTGCAAACTTGCTAGTGTTGCTCCTACTTCCCTCTTCCAAATCATTAATATATATGGTAAACAGTTGCGGCCCCAACACCGAGCCTTGCGGCATTCCACTCGCCACTGCCTGCCATTCTGAAAACGACCAGTTTACTTCTACTCTTTGCTTTCTGTCTGCCAACCAATTTTCTATCCATGTGAACACCCTACCCCCAATACCATGTGATCTAATTTTAGTCACCAGTCTCCCGTGCGGGACCTTATCAAATGCTTTCTGAAAGTCTAGACACACTACATCCACTGGCTCCCCTTCATCCATTTTACTTGTCACATCCTCAAAAAATTCCAGAAGATTAGTCAAGCATGATTTCCCTTTCATAAATCCATGTTGACTTGGACTAATCCTTTTACTGCTATCCAAATGCCCCATTATTACCTCTTTAATAATTGACTCCAGCATCTTTCCCACCACCGAAGTCAGGCTAACAGGTCTGTAATTCCCCTTTTTCGCTCTCGCTCCTTTCTTGAAAAGTGGGATAACATTAGCTAACCTCCAATCCACAGGAACTGATCCTGAATCCATTGAACATTGGAAAATGATCACCAATGCGTCCACTATTTCTAGAGCCACCTCCTTGAAAACCTTGGGATGCAGACCATCAGGCCCAGGGGATTTATCATCCTTCAGTCCCATTAGCCTACCCAATACTATTTCTCGCCGAATGAAATTTTTTTAATGATATGATTTGATATCTTTATTTCCAATGATTAAAAAAAGAAGAAAAGGAAAGATGAAAATGAATAATAAACAAAGAAAAATTATATTTATACATATATATATATACATAAATACATACACACATACATACATACACATGTACATATATACATACATACATATACACATACACACATACACATATACATAACATATATGTACATACATAAATTAAAAAATCAAAAGCCACTTTCAACATAATACACATTAGACTCGTTGGAAAGGATAGGAAGAAGCCTATGCTTGTCAAGTCCTACCCCCATTCTTCACCATTAACAAATACTAAATTCAATAAAATAAACTAAACAGACAATTCAAATAAAACTACTCCAATCAAGCTATTAAGAAAAATAGAACAAAAAAAGAAAAGAACAAAAAGAACAAGCACCATTAACATCTGTGAGATTTACATCCTCCTTCCTCATTACTGTACTTTTCAAAGATATATCTTTTGTACATTTTTTTAAATTGCATTATATTCATACTTTGTTTAATCGTTTCGTCAAGACCATTCCACAAAACCACCCCACAAATGGAAATACACATACTTTTTAAATTGGTCCGAGCATAATGCTGTTTCAAGTTTAGTTTCCCTCTAAAGTTATAACCCCCCTCTCTGTCTTTGAACAGTTTTTGTATGTTTACAGGTAGCAGTTTATTTCTACCAGATCCTTCATCTTTAAGGTGTGTAATATTAAATACAGTATATTGGTGTGTTCATGATATCCTACATTGTTTACTATACGAATAGCTCTTTTTTGTAGTGTGCTTAGTGATTGTAAGGTGGTTTTGTTGGTTGCCCCATACTTCCACACAGTAATTTAAATATGGTAACACAAGTGAGCTGTACAGAATATACAGTGCTCTCTCATTCAAAACATGCCTTGTTTTCCCCATCACTCCAATACTCCGTGCTATTTTTGCTCTCACATGTTTATGTGGATAAATGTCAGGTTATCCACTTTGGTGGCAAAAACGGGAAGGCAGACTATTATCTAAATGGTGGCCGATTAGGAAATGGGGAGATGCAGAGAGACCTGGGTGTCATGGTACACCAGTCATTGATTGTTTTGGTGCCACATCCTGCACCCACACACAACTGACTGACTTCATCCGCTTCACCACCAACTTCCATCCGGCACTCAAATACACCTGGACCATTTCCGACACTTCCCTACCATTCCTTGACCTCACTATCTCCATCGCAGGTGATAGACTCCTTACCGACATCCACTACAAACCTACCGACTCCCATGGCTATCTGGACTACACTTCTTCCCACCCTGCTTCCTGTAAGGACTCCATCCCCCACTCCCAATTCCTCCGTCTACGCCGCATCTGCTCCCAGGATGAGGCGTTCCACACCAGGGCATCTGAAATGTCCTCATTCTTCAGGGAACGGGGGTTCCCCTCCTCCACCATAGATGAGGCTCGCACCAGGGTCTCTGCCATACCCCGCAACACTGCTCTCTCTCCCCATCCCCCCACTCACAACAAAGGCAGAGTCCCCCTAGTCCTCACCTTTCACCCCACCAGCCGTCACATACAACAAGTGATCCTCCGTCAGTTTCGCCACCTCCAACGTGACCCCACCACTCGCCACATCTTCCCATCTCCCCCCATGTCTGCCTTCCGCAAAGACCGCTCCCTCCGTAACTCCCTTGTCAATTCTTCCCTTCCCTCCCATACCACCCCCTCCCCTGGTACTTTCCCTTGCAACCGCAAGAGATGCAACACTTGTCCCTTCACTTCCCCCCTCCACTCCATTCCAGGACCCAAGCAGTCGTTCCAGGTGCGACAGAGGTTCACCTGCATCTCCTCCAACCTCATCTATTGCATTCGCTGCTCTAGATGCCAGCTGATCTACATCGGTGAGACCAAGCGGAGGCTTGGCGATCGTTTCGCCGAACACCTCCGGTCGGTCCGCAATAACCAACCTGAACTCCCGGTGGCTCAGCACTTCAACTCCCCCTCCCATTCCGTATCTGACCTCTCTGTCCTGGGTCTCCTCCATGGCCACAGCGAGCAACACCGTAAATTGGAGGAAATGCACCTCATATTCCGCTTGGGCAGTCTACATCCTGGTGGCCTGAACGTTGAATTCTCCCAATTCTGCTAGCCCTGGCTGTCCCCTCCCCTTCATCAGCCATCTGGTTGTCTCCTCCCCTCCCCCAGCCCTCGGGCTCCTCCTCCTCCTTTTCCTTTTTTCCTTTCTTCTCCCCACCCCCTATCAGTCTGAAGAAGGGTTTCGGCCCGAAACGTTACCTATTTCCTTCGCTCCATAGATGCTGCTGCACCCGCTGAGTTTCTCCAGCATTTTTGTGTACCATTGAAAATAGGCATGCAGGTGCAGCAGGCAGTGAAGAAAGCAAATGGTATGTTGGCCTTCATAGCAAGAGGATTTGAGTATAGGAGCAGGGAGGTTCTACTGCAGTTGTACAGGGTCTTGGTGAGACCACACCTGGAGTATTGCGTACAGTTTTGGTCTCCAAATCTGAGGAAGGACATTATAGCCATAGAGGGAGTGCAGAGAAGGTTCACCAGGCTGATTCCTGGGATGTCAGGACTTTCATATGAAGAAAGACTGGATAGACTTGGCTTATACTCGCTAGAATTTAGGAGATTGAGAGGGGATCTTATAGAAACGTACAAAATTCTTATGGGGTTGGACAGGCTAGATGCAGGAAGATTGTTCCCGATGTTGGGGAAGTCCAGGACAAGGGGTCACAGCTTAAGGATAAGGGGGAAATCCTTTAAGACCGAGATGAGGAAAAACTTTTTCACACAGAGAGTGGTGAATCTCTGGAACTCTCTGCCACAGAGGGTAGTTGAGGCCAGTTCATTGGCTATATTTAAGAGGGAGTTAGATGCGGCCCTTGTGGCTAAGGGGATCAGGGGGTATGGAGAGAAGGCAGGTACGGGATACTGAGTTGGATGATCAGCCATGATCATATTGAATGGCGGTGCAGGCTCGAAGGGCCGAATGGCCTACTCCTGCACCTATTTTCTATGTATCTATGTATCTATGTATCTATGTTTTATATGGGGTTTCCAGCAGATTTTGTGATCAAGAATCACACCCAGAAATTTATTTTCATACACTCTTTCTATTTTAACATTATTTATCATTACTTTTACTTGTGTATTTAATTTGCGTTTTCCAAACAGCATAAGTTTGGTTTTGTTTAAATTTAATGATAATTTATTCAAATCAAACCATGTTTTTAGTTTACTCATTTCTGCTGTGACCACCTCCAAAAACTGCTGCAAATTGTCGCCATCACAGAAAATATTAGTGTCATCTGCAAATAACACAAATTTCAAGAGGTTTGACACCCTACATATATCATTAATATACAAAATAAATAATTTGGGGCCCAAAACCGACCCCTGTGGGACTCCACAAGTTATTTCTAAGCATGTTGATTTGCAGTCCCCTATTTGCACAAACTGATGTCTTTTACTTATGTAGCTTCTCATCCACTCTAGTACAACCCCTCTGATTCCATACTTTTCGAGTTTTTTGATTAGCAAATGATGATCAATTGTATCGAATGCTTTTTTCAAATCTATAAATACACCCACTGCATATTTCTTGTTATCTATAGAACTGGTAATGTCTTCAATTAACTCCATTAATGCCATGGATGTCGATCAGTTCCTCTACCCCCTTAGATCCTCTGTCCTCCAGGAATTCAAGAAGATCAAGATTTCCTTTATTGTCATTCAGAAATTTCGGTCTGAACGAAATTATGTTGCCTGCAGTCATACACAGAACCAATAATAACAAAACAGACAATAAACACAAATTAAACATCCACCACAGTGAGTTCACCAAGCACATCCTCACTGTGATGGAGGCAAAGTCTTGGTCTCCGTCTCCTCCCTCCTTGTTCTCCCTCTGCGCTGAGGCGATCGATCCAGGCCGAAGATGCCGCCCTCCATCCAGCGGACCTCCGTGGTGATGTCGCCGCCGCCGAAAGCCGGAACGCCGTCTCCGCTCTGAGACGGCCCGCCACAGCATCAGCTCCGGGCCGCTGCCCCAGCTCCAGGCCGCCGCCCCAGTTCCGGGTCCCGCAGTCTCCGCTCCGGGCCGCCGCCCCAGCTCCAGGTCCCGCAGTCCCCGCTTCGGGCCGCCGCCCCAGCTCCAGGCCGCCGCCCCAGCTCCGGGTCCCGCAGTCTCCGCTCCGGGCCGCCGCCCCAGCTCCATGCCGCTGCCCCAGCTCCGGGTCCCGCAGTCTCCGCTCCAGGCCGCCGCCCCAGCTCCGGGTCCCGAGTCTCCGCTCCGGGCCGCCGCCCCAGCACCGGGTCCTGCCGTCCCCGCTCCGGGCCACCGCCCCAGCTCCGGGTCCCACAGTCTCCGCTCCGGACCCTGCTGCACCAGCTCCAGGCCGCCGCCGAAAGCCAGAACGCCGCACCAGCAAGTCGGGCCACCGCTGCCTCAGCCCCGAAGACGGCCAGCCTCCCGTTGGTAAGTCCTGGCTGGCTCTGCCTCCGTAGTTTCGGGGTCGGTCCCAGGTTGGAGGCCGCCAGCCCCGCCATTAGGCAGGGAGGGGGGGATACGACACGAAAAAGTCGCATTCCCCCGAAGGAAGAGACAGAGAACATGTTCCCCCCCCTAACACAACCCAACAAACTAAAACTTAGCCAAAACAAGACAAAAAAACCAACAGAAAAAAGTAAAAACAGACGGACTGCAGGCGAGCCGCAGCCGATTAACAGCGCCGCCAGTACATCTGGGAGATTGTTTGTGTCTTCCTTAGTGAAGACAGATCCGAAGTACCTGTTCAACTATAACCATATAACCATTGCAGCACGGAAACAGGCCATCTCGGCCCTTCAAGTCCGTGCCGCACATTTTTTTTTTTTTTTTTTAATAAATACTTCACCCTAGTCCCATCTACCTGCACTCAGACCATAACTCTCCATTCCTTTCCCGTCCATATACCCATCCAATCTATTTTTAAAGGATAAAATCGAACCAGCCTCCACCACTTCCACTGGAAGCTCATTCCACACAGCTACCACTCTCTGAGTAAAGAGGTTCCCCCTAATGTTACCCCTAAACTTCTGTCCCTTAATTCTCAAGTCATGTCCCCTTGTTTGAATCTTCCCTACTCTCAATGGAAAAAGCTTATCCACGTCAACTCTGTCTAACCCGCTCATAATTTTAAAGACCTCTATCAAGTCCCCTCTTAACCTTCTGCGCTCCAAAGAATAAAGACCTAACTTGTTCAACCTTTCTCTGTAACTTAGTTGCTGAAACCCAGGCAACATTCTAGTAAATCTCCTCTGTACTCTCTCTCTTTTGTTGACATCCTTCCTATAATTAGGCGACCAAAATTGTACTCCATACTCCAGAATTGGCCTCACCAATGCCTTGTACAATTTTAACATTACATCCCAACTTCTATATTCAATGCTCTGATTTATAAAGGCCAGCACACCAAAAGCTTTCTTTACCACCCTATCTACATGAGATTCCACCTTCAGGGAACTATGCACAGTTATTCCTAGATCCCTCTGTTCAACTGCATTCCTCAATTCTCTACCATTTACCACGTACGTCCTATTTTGATTTGTCCTGCCGAGATGTAGTACCTCACATTTATCAGCATTAAACTCCATCTGCCATCTTTCAGCCCACTCTTCCAAATGGCCTAAATATCTCTGTAGACTTTGAAAATCTACTTCATTATCCACCACACCACCTATCTTAGTATCATCTGCATACTTACTAATCCAATTTTCCACACCATCATCCAGATCATTGATGTACATGACAAACAACAGTGGACCCAACACAGACCCCTGAGGCACCCCACTAGTCACCGGCCTCCAACCTGACAAACAGCCATCCACCATTACTCTCTGGCATCTCCCATTCAGCCACTGTTGAATCCATCTTGCTACTCCACAATTAATACCCAACAATTGAATCTTCTTAACCAACCTTCCATGAGGAACCTTGTCAAAGGCCTTACTGAAGTCCATATAGACAACATCTACTGCTTTACCCTCATCAATTTCCCTAGTAACCTCTTCGAAAAATTCTAGAAGATTAGTCAAACATGACCTTCCAGGCACAAATCCATGTTGACTGTTCCTAATCTGACCCTGCTTATCCAGATGCTTATATATATTATCTTTAAGTATCCTTTCCATTAATTTGCCCACGACTGACGTCAAACTAACAGGTCTAGAATTGCTAGGTTTACTCTTAGAACCCTTTTTAAACAACGGAACAACATGCGCAGTACGCCAATCCTCCGGCACTATTCCCGTTTCTAATGACATTTGAAATATTTCTGCCATAGCCCCTGCTATTTCTACACTAACTTCCCTCAATGTCCTCGGGAATATCTTGTCAGGACCTGGAGACTTATCCGTTTTCATATTTTTCAAAAGTGTCCGCACCTCCTCTTCTTTGAATCTCATAGTTTCCATTGCTACTCTGCTTGTTTCCCTTACCTCACATAACTCTTCTGCCATTTCCTTGTTCCCCATAATAATTTCACCCGTGTCTGCCTTCAAGGGACCCACATTTGACTTTGCTATTCTTTTTCCCTTAACATATCTAAAGAAGCTTTTACTGTATTTTTTGTATTCCTGGCCAGCTTCCCCTCTTACTTCATCTTTTCAGCCCATATTGCCCATTTTGTTTCCTTCTGTTGTCCTATGAAAGTTTGCCAATCTTCTGGCTTCCGGCTACTCTTTGCTGTTTTATACATCTTTTTTTTTTAGTGTTATTCTATCCCTAACTTCTCTTGTCAGCCATGGTTGCCTCCTGCTCCCCTTAGAACTTGTCTTCCTTTTTGTAATGAAATGATCCTGCATCTTCCAGATGATGCCCAGAAATTCCTGCCATTGCTGTTCCACCATCATTCCTGCTAGGATCCTTTTCCAGTCTACATTGGCCAGCTCCTCTCTCATGCCTTCATAGTCCCTTTGTTCAACTGCATCACTGACACTTCTGATTTAACCTTCTCCTTCTCAAATTGCAGATTAAAACTAATCATATTATGATCACTACCTCCAAGCGGTTCCTTTACCTCTAGTTCTCTTATCATATCTGGTTCATTGGACAACACTAAATCCAGAATTGCCTTTTCTCTGGTCAGCTGCTCTAAGTATCCATCTCGGAGGCACTCTACAAAGTCTCTTTCTTGGGTCCTGAACCAACCTGATTTTCCCAGTCTACCTGCATATTGAAATCCCCCAACACCACAGTGGCATTACCTTTGTTACATGCCAGTTTTAACTCCTGCTTCAACTTACTCCCTACATCCGGGCTACTATTTGGGGGTCTGTAGATAACACCAATTAGTGTTTTCTTGCCTTTGCCATTCCTCAACTCCATCCACAGTGACTGTACCTCATCAGTCCCCATGTCTTCCCTCACAAGGAACTGAATTCCATCCCTCACCAGAAGAGCTACCCCCCTCCTCTGCCCACCTGCCTGTCCTTTCCATAGGATGTATAACCCTGAATATTTAGTTCCCAGGCCCGATCCTCCTGCAGCCACGTCTCAGTAATCCCCACAATGTCATGTCTACCAACCTCTAACTGAGCCTCAAGCTCATCTACTTTACTTCTTAACAGCTTTTTGCTTCGCAAGCCAGTCCGCCGCTCAGTTTGTTAACGTCTTCTGACCCCTCTAAGTGGGTGAACCTGTTCACATTCCACGTTGATAACTTGTACTAAAATGGGGTGAAGGGAGGTGGTTTTATGCAACGAGGTGCCAGAAAAGTTTGTTGAGGGAGGTACTATCGCAACGTTTAAGAAACAGTTAGACAGGTACATGGATACGACAGGTGTGGAGGGATATGGACCAAATGCAGGTAGGTGGGACTAGTGTAGATGGCATATGTTGGGCGGTGTGGGCAAGTTGGGCCGCAGGACCTGTTTCCAAGCTGTAT
Source organism: Malacoraja senta (assembly GCA_038087875.1). Lineage (NCBI taxonomy): Eukaryota > Metazoa > Chordata > Chondrichthyes > Rajiformes > Rajidae > Malacoraja > Malacoraja senta. Next base: position 392,795,016 of record CM075977.1, read on the forward strand.
CATTATAACTCTAAGAAATCTTACCAGAATTGCAGTCGGAATACTGCGTAACAAAGTGCGGAGTCATGCATTTTGGTCGTAGGAATAAAGGCGTAGTATAGCGGCACTGGACGTGGTGAATAAAGGTGAGACGTCAGGTCGGTTCAAAGAGTCGTTTATTCAGTGCTGACACATTAGGTTGGTGCCGACTATCATAACAGTGTTGCTGTAGCTGAGCGAAGTTGTTCCCTCGGGCTCAGCTACCGGTTGAACACCTAAGGTCTCGAGGTGAGATGACCTTAAGTACCAGGACACTCCCTCTAGCCCATGACGTCACGTGCCCGCCCTCGTACTTCCTGACGAGGGTTCGAGCATAAGTGGCCCGTGTATAGGCTGCCGCCACAGTATACTATTTCTAAATGGGGAGAGAATTTAGAAATCAGTGGTATAAAGGATCCTGGGAATGTTGGTGCAGGATTCCCAAATAATTAATTTGTAAGTTGAATCGGTAGTAAGGAAGGAGAATACAATGCTAGTATTTATTTCGAAAGGACTAGAATTTACATAAAAACAGGGATGTAATGCTGAGGCTTTATAAGGCACTGGTCGGACTACATTTGCAGTATTTTGACCAGTTTTGGGCCCCAAATCAGAGGAAGGATGTGCTGACTCTGGAGAGGGTCCAGAGGAGGTTTCCTAGAATGGTCCCAGGGAGGATTAGGTTAACAAATGAGGAGCGTTTGTCGGCACTGGGCCTGTACTCGCTGGAGTTTAGAAGGATGAGGGGTTATCTCATTGAAATTTACCGAAGAGTGAAAGGCCTGGATAGAGTGGATGTGGAGAGGATGTTTCCATTAGTGGGGGAGTAAAGGACCAGAGGCCACAGCCTCAGAATGAAAAGGACGTACCTTTAGGATGGAGATGAGGAGGAATTTCTTTAGTCACAGGGTGAATCTGTGGAATTGATTGCCAAAGATGGCTGTGAAGGCCAAGTCAATGGATATTTTTATGGCGGAGATTGACAAATTCTTGATTAGTACGGATGTCAGGGGTTATGTGGAGAAAGAAGGAGAATGGGGTTGAGAGGGAAAGATAAACCAACTACTTGCTCAGAAGGCTTAGGAAGTTCGGCATGTCCCCAACAACTCTCACCAACATCTGCAGATGCTCCGTAGAAAGCATTTTAGCAGGATGCATCACAGCTTGGTTTAGGAACTGCTCCATCCAAGACCACAAGAAATTGTAGCGAATTGTGTATGCATCACACAAACCAACCTCCCTTCCATTGACCCATTTATACCTCACGCTGCCTCAGCAAGGCCAGCAGCATAATCAAGGATGAATCACACCCTGGCCACTCCCTCTTCTCCCCTCTCAGGCTAAAGGTATAGAAGTGTGAAAACACTTCACACCTCCAGATTCATGGACACTTTCTTCCCAACAGTTATCAGGCAACTGAATCATCCTACCACATCTAGAGAGCAGTGCTGAACTACTATCTACCTCATTGGTGATCCATGGACTATCTTGGATCAGACTTTACTGGCTATACCTTGTGCTAAATGTTATTCCCTTATCATGTATCTATACACTGTCTTTCCGCTGACTGATGAGCATGTAACAAAAGCTTTTCACTGTACGTCGGTACACGTGACAATAAACTGATCTGAACTGAACTGAATTATTCTGAATGAAGCTGATTTATTCCCGCATTTTGTGTCTATCTTCGGTGTAAAGCAGCATTTGCATTTCCTTCCTCCGTGGTGGGTCCACAGAGGATGAGTTGGGCCTACTTGCTAGTAGTGTCCCAGCCCGCTCTTGCTGGGAGCACCACTTGAGGGGTAGTGACCTGAACTGCTACAGACATGATGCTGTTGGCGAGATGAGATCGTCAAGCTTTTTTTGGCAGTACAGTCAGAAGCCCAAACACCCTCCTCCTTCACAAGATCATAAGATCATCGGTGATAGGAGCAGAATTAGGCCATTCGGCCCATCATGTCTACTCCGCCATTCAATCATGGCTGATCTATCTCTCCCTCCTAATCCCATTCTCCTGCCTTCTCCCCATAACCTCTGACACCGTACTAATGAATAATCTACCTATCTCTGCCTTTGTGGCAGCACCCGGTGGTTGGGCCAATTGCTGCACGAACCCTCAGCAGTCGGGGGTAGGGTCACATGACTGGGCAATGGTGGGGAGCAGTTGTCACGGGGTATAGGAGTGTGTCCTAGGAAACGTAAATTCCCTCTCTCTGCCTCTACCAATTGCCATTTTTCCCACCTCATCTAACTGTGACTCGACCGTCAATGCACCTGTAATCCTAGATCACTCTGCTCTACAACACTACCCAGAGGCCCACCATTACTGTGTAGGTCTTGCAATTGTTCGACATCCCAAAATGCAACACCTCACACTTCTCCATATTAAATTACATCAACCATTCCTCCACCCACTTGGCCATTCGTTCCAGATCCTGCTACAATCTTTCACAACCATCTTCACTATCTGCAAAACCACAAACTTCCTAATCTTGCCCGGTATGTTCTCATCCAGATCATTGACGTAGATAACAAACAGTAACGGCTTAGCACCGAACCCTGTGGCACACCACTAATCACAGGCCTCCAGTCTGAGAAGCACCCTTCCACCCTCCGCTTCCTTCCATGAAGCCAATTTGCTATCCATTCAGCTATCTCTCCTGGGATCCCATGAGATCTAACCTTCCAGAGCAGTCGACCATGCAGAAATTTGTTGAATGCTTTGCTGACATCCATGTACACAGCATCTACTCCTCTGCCCTCATCAACCTTTTTGGTCATGTCTTCAAAAATATCAATCGGATTTGTGAGACACGACCCACAACGTACAAAACCATGCTGACTGACCCTAATCATCCCTTGCTCATCCAAATGCCTATCCCTCAGAATATAACCTATCCCTCAGAATACTCTCTAGTAACTTTCCAACTACAGATGTTAAGTTTACTGGCCTACAGTTCCCAGCATTTTCCCTGCAGCCCTTCTTGAATAGAGGTACAACATTTGCCACCCTCCACTCTTCCGGCACCTCTCCCATATTTAATGACGACTCGTAAATTTCGACCAGGGCCCCTGTGCAATTTCCTCTCTGGTTTCCCACAATATCTTCGCATATATCTGATCAGGTCCTGGAGATTTGTCTACCTTCATACACAACAGTACCTTCAATACTTCTTCGACAGTAACCCTGACTGCACTCAAGGCATTTCCATTGACTGCCCCAAGTTCCTCCATTCTACTGTCTTTCTCCTCGGTAAATACAGGGAAATACTCGTGATAGCAGATCCCATTTGGGACCAGCAGGCAAAGGGTCGCCACTCTCTGGCGACATCTTGAATTACCACCCCCCCCCCCCTCCCCCTCCATTCCCTGCATATCCATGTGCCTATCTAAAAGACTCTTCAACGCAACTATCGTATCTGCCTCCTCCACCACCCCTGGAAATGCATTGCAGGCATTCACTACGCACGGTGTCAAAAACTTGCCCCGCACATCTCCTTTAAACTTTGGCCCTCTCAACTGAAAACTCCTTTTGATTTTGCTTTATAAATGGGCTATGCGTGAATGTATAGGGCGGGGGATGGGGTAAAAGAAGCGAATGAATAATATTAATATAATATCAAGGGGGGTGGTTAGTGTGTGTGTGTGTGTGTGTGTGTGTGTTGAGAGTGGTTGGTGTGTATGTGTGTGTGTTGAGCGTGGTTAGTGTGTGTGTGTGTGTGTGTGTGTGTGTGTGTGTGTGTGTGTTGAGGGTGGTTAGTGTGTATGTGTGTGTGTGTGTGTCGAGGGTGGTTAGTGTGTGTGTGTGCGTTTGTGACGCCGCAGGCCGCCCCCCCACAACCGCGTGTTGAGGGAACAGGACCCAACGGGTCCCACTTCGTCTAGTCTCCTTTAAACTTTGGCCCCCTCAAAACTCCTTTTGATTTTTGCTTTATAAATGTTTCTTGTTTGTTAAATCCATAAATTGGTTGAATTAAAGTGTCATAGAGTCGTACAGTATGGAAACAGGCCCTTCAACTGAAACTCAACCATGCCAACCAAGTTCAATCTAAGCTAGTCCCATTTAGTTTATTTTAGTTTAGGTTAGAGATACAGTGTGGATACAGGCCCTTCGACCCAGCGATCCCCGTACGCTAGTTCCATCCTACACACACTAGGGGACAACTTGCAGAAGCCAATTAACCTGCAGACCTGCGTGTCTTTGGAATGTGGGAGGAAACCGGAGCACCCGGGGAAAACCCACGCGGTCACGGGTAGAACGTACAACCTCCGTGCAGGCAGCTCCCACGGTCAGGATCGAACCCGGGTCTCTGGCGCTGTGAGACAGCAAGTCTACCGCTGCACCACTGTACCACTGTGCCTCAATATTTACCTGCGTTTGGCCCATATCCCACTAATCCTTTTTTATCTATAATGAATTGGTCAATTGACAGCTCGAAGAAACAATGCCTAGTTTAACATCTGATTATTGTCACGGTAAAGGTGTCCTGAGAGGGAATGTTCCACGGGGAATATGCAGTGCGTGGGTTTTACAGATTGCAGGGACAGGTCTGGATGCAGTAAACCAGAAATCCATAAGTGATAGGATCAGAATTAGGCCATTCGGCCATTCAATCATGGCTGGCCTATCTCTCCCTCCTAACCGCATTGTCCTGCCTTCTCCCCACACTGTAACCCCTGAAACCGGTACTAATCAAGAATAGTAAGATTAAATGAGAACTTACCAGTTTGAAGTTTGATCTTTATTTTATGAGGAGTTACGTTGGTGATTACGTGAAGAAGACCCATCAGAGCGCATGCGCGTCAATCTTCAAATCAGCGGTATGAAATCACAGGTAACACAATATTTGAAGTAACATAATAAGATGAGCAACATGAGAACTACCATATGACCTTTTTATGAGAGAGGGTTGGGCGTGGCGGGCACGTAATCACCAACGTAACTCCTCATAAAATAAAGATCAAACTTCAAACTGGTAAGTTCTCGTTTAATCTTACTATTTTACTTCGGAGTCACGTGAGTGACTACGTGAAGAGTTCAAAGCTCTGTGATTTTATGCCGCAGATACAAATCCCGGCTTCTCACTGCATTGATTGACTTCGGATGAGAAACAATCAATAATGCGTTAAACATGAAATTTGAATATCATGCAGTAACAATTGATTTGAATAATCAAAACAAACAGTAACCCCTATATCCCAGGGGAAACTAAACAGAACTTAATACTGAATTTGCAAACAGCTTCTCGCCGATCGGCCAAAGGTAAAATTTTAAAAAGCAATTCATTTGACCACCCGGCACCTGTAAGAATATGGCCGATGGGAACATCCATCGCCCTATCCAAGGACGTTGCTGCTGCACTAGTGGAAAAGGATATATACACGTCAGTGTTAATACCTGCCTGAATCAACATTTGCTTTAAACCACCTTGAGATAGCCTGCACTGACATTCTCCTGTGTGGCTTCATGTAACTGATAAACAATGCTGTTTCCACATTTCTTAAGGTCCTTGTAGCTTCAATATAATGAAAATAAATGTGCCATTACACATAAACATGGATCAGTAGGTTATGCTGAAACACAATTTTAACAAACCTGTGGCACCTGGCCTGCTCTGTTTGAGCAGGATGCAAATATATAACATAACATTCTCTTCAGCAACTTCCATCCTGTCTAGCGGAAGCTTTTGCAAAATCTGCACTCGCTATGCTGAACCAATGCCATATAGCATCCTCTTGACCCAGTTGCTTGGCAGTGACAATTCCATCTTACAATGTCTATACTACATCCCTCATCCTTTTTTGGCCTGGGAAAATATTAGACATAAATTGATGGGGTTTGTGAACGCACTTTACAATTACACCTTTATCACATACGCTTCGAAGCGCAGTCTAAACATCCATCTGTTCTGTTAATGAAAACTGAATAGTTCTCCCAGGAACATGCTGAATGTACAAATCACAATTTGGATTGAACTCCATTCGAAACCTTTGAATAACACTCAGTATAAACAGAGCTGAGGTCATTTGCTTCCATTGATCCCAGAACAGATATAATGTACCCCAGATTTAAGTTGTGTCACATTTGATATGTGCACCTGAGAAACCAGGGCCACCTACCTCCTTGGTACCTGGTGGATCACGTTGTCCCCGGCTCCTAGCGGGAAAGCCGACGTTTGACCGTGTTCCCGCTGCAGAATGCCACCTGCGCATCTGCATTGCCGGGCGACTTGTTCCTGGTCCAGCCTCGTTTGTAAGGGTACTTTCTTTTTCGGAAACTTGCCGACTGCCGGTGGCTTGATCAAGCCCACTGTCTTTGCCTCGTCATCCATGTCCTTGACACTCTTGGCGAGGTCCTCTCCGAAGAGTAGGTTGGCCGTCTGTATGTTGCTGGGCTGGCAGAGTACTGCAATCTTGGAATTAATGGTGGGCCGAATGGCACTTTCCCTGAGACAATTTATCTTAAAATGGGTGCTACAAAGCAACCCTAGTACCTCTTGCTGCGTCTCCGACACATGCCCTCCATCCACCGTTCTAGCGAACGCCGTGATTCCTGAGCCAAGTAATTTCAGGATTCTCTGCAGCTTCATCTCCTGGGCACTGCACGCCCATGCCCATTTGGCTCCATATCACCCAGTTCACTGCTGGCACCTTCAGCAACTCGCAGTTACCCCGGTCTCCTGTTTCTTGGTGATTCTAGACTCTGACTGGACAGCGAATCGTGCTGCCAGAGATGGGAACTCTGACAACGGCCATCTTTACTTTCCCAGTGGCACTCCATACTCTGACGGGACAGCGAATCGTGCTGCCAGAGATGAGACCTCTGACAACGGCTGTCTTCGCTAGTCAATGAAGTCTCCGTCAGAGTTGGGTCAGAACTGAGCTGACCCTCTGCAAGCGCCTTTTCAATGATGGTGCTATCCAGCAGCCTCTATATCGTGGAGGCCAGCTCTTCTCGCAGTGGCACTCCATACTCTGATAGGACAGCGAATCGTGCTGCCAGAGATGGACCTCTGACAACGGCCGTCTTCGCTAAGTTCCAAATCTCCGTCAGAGTCGGGGTCAGAACTTAGCTGACCCTCTGCTCTCACCTCATGCATGAGGGGGCTTTAAGCAGCCCTCTACCAGGTGCTGCCGGCGCGGCCTTTCTGCAGCCTACCGCCCACACGACTCCTCCCCCCGGAGTGTGCGTTTCTGGAGCAACCTCTGTATGAGGTGCTCCATTTGGGAGAACCGTTTAAAAAACGTCTCCAGCCCTGTACAGGCTTGTTGTGGCCCGACTCAGTTGAGTCCGAGGGCCTCCCAGACTTCCCCGCGGCCTTACACCCGACTGGCGTTGGCTTTGGTGCTCCCGGTCGGCGACTGTGCAGGGGTACGAGGCAGCCGCTCACAGATCGCATTCCCGCGGCTCTCCTATGCTTTACCTGCGGCTGCCCTCCCCCTGCTCATCTCCACCATAGTGCTAACTGTAACAAAAAACACACAGCACGGCACCACAGCAAAGGAACTTTTCACTCCAGCTAAGTTTCCCACTTAGCTGGAGGTTTAAAACTACCTTAAAATTACTTACCACAGGAGGAGCTCTGTCCTCCCGCTGGTCCGTGCGCCAATGCGTCAGACATAATGATGCGCACGCACCCTGGCGGGTCTTCTTCACGTAGTCACTCACTAGACTCCGAAGTAAAATCTCTCTATCTCTGCTGTAAAAATATCCACTGACGGCTCCACATCCTTCTGTGGCAATGAGTTCCACGGATTTACCACCCGTGTCATGGAAAATCATATTCACAGCCTGACTGCCTGGAGAGTCAAATTCGAGCAAATTCATGTAATTGCGCGACCAATTACTCCAGTCACTTCCTGGATTCATGTATTCATGGGATCAGTCAACCATGCCTGAGTCCCTGTATGAGCCGTCCTTTCACAATCCATCCGTTCACAGTTGGTTTTCAACGTTTACTTTACTTTAGTGTAGTTTAGTTTGGTCCATGTGTACCAAGGTGCAGTGAAAAGCTTTTTGTGGAGGTGGAAAGAATATCGGAGGGTTATGTGCTGTATGCGACGGCTGATGGGGTGGAAGGTGAGGACTAGGGAACTCTGTCCCTGTTGCGACTGGGGGGAGGGGGAGCAAGAGCAGAATTGCGGGATTTTCGAGGAGACCCTAGTGAGGCCTCATCTATGATGGAAGAGGGGAACCCCCTTTCTGTAAAGAATTAGGACATCTTAAACGTATTTAGGAGATTGAGAGGGGATCTTATAGAAACGTACAAAATTCTTATGGGGTTGGACAGGCTAGATGCAGGAAGATTGTTCCCGATGTTGGGGAAGTCCAGGACAAGGGGTCACAGCTTAAGGATAAGGGGGAAATCCTTTAAGACCGAGATGAGGAAAAACTTTTTCACACAGAGAGTGGTGAATCTCTGGAACTCTCTGCCACAGAGGGTAGTTGACGCCAGTTCATTGGCTATATTTAAGAGGGAGTTAGATGTGGCCCTTGTGGCTAAAGGGATCAGGGGGTATGGAGAGAAGGCAGGTACGGGATACTGAGTTGGATGATCAGCCATGATCATATTGAATGGCGGTGCAGGCTCGAAGGGTCGAATGGCCTACTCCTGCACCTATTTTCTATGTATCTATGTATCTATGTATGTATGGTATGGAACACCTCATCCTGCACACAAAATTAACTTCGACCATCTCTGACATCTCCCTACCATTTCTTGGTCTCACCATCACAGGAGATAGACTATCGACTGATATCTATTACAAAACCACCAACTCCGACAAGTATCTCAACTATGCTTCTTCCCACCCTGCTTCCTGCAAAGACTCTATCCCCTACTCCCAATTCCTCTGTCTATGCCGCATCTGTGCCCAGGATGAGGTGTTCTATACCAGGACATCTGAGATGTCCTAATTCTTTAAGAAACCGGGGTTCCCCTCTAGATGAGGCGCTCACTAGGGCCTCATCAATATCCCGCAGCTCTGCTCTTGCTCCCCCTCCCCCAGTCACAACAAGGACCCCTTTGTCCTCACCTTCCACCCTATCAGCCATCGCATAGAGCACATAATCCTCCACCATTTTTGCCATCTCCAACAGTATCCCACCAATACTCATATCTTCTCATCTCCACCACTTTCCACCTTCCACAGAGACCGTTCCCTCCGTAACTCCCTGGTTAACGTCCTTTCCCATTCAAACCACCCCCTCCCCAGGTACTTTTCCCTGCAACCGCAGTAGATGCAACACCTGTCCCGAAGTCTCCTCCCTCGACTCCGTCCAATGACCCTGACAGACCTTTCAGGTGAGGCAAAGGTTCACTTGCACCTCCTCCAACCTCATCTACTGTGTCTGCTGTTCCAGATGTGGACTCCTATATATCGGTGAGACCAAGAGCAGGCTCAGCGATCGTTTCGCTGAACTCCTGCGCTCAGTCCGCTAAACATACCTGATCTCCCGGTTGCTCAACACTTTAAATCCCCCTCCCATTCCCTTTCTGTCCTGGGCCTCCTCCATTGTCAGTGTAAGGCCCAGTGCAAATTGGAGGAATCGCACCTCATATTTCGTTTGGACAGCTTACACCTCAGCGGTATGAACATTGACTTCTCTAACTGCAAGTAACCTTTGCTTTCCCTCTCTCTCCATCAGCCCCCCCCCCCTCATTTCCAGTTCCCCGACCAGTCTGACTGTCCCCAATTACATTTTATCTGTTTGCTTTGTTGTCACCTTCTCCCAACTAACAATGATCTATTCTACATTTTCCTTGATCTCCATCCTCTTTGATGTCTCGTTCTCGCACCTTATAATTCCTTATCTCTGTGTCTCCCTTTCCCCTGACTCCCAGTATGAAGAAGGGTCTCAACCGAAAACATCAGCCATTCCGTCTCTCCAGAGATGCTGCCTGTCCCGCGGAGTTACTCCAGCATTTTGTGTCTATCTTCGACGGAAGGATTATACCTGATTACAATTGAGCTGTCCACAGTTCACAGATACAGGATAAAGGGTATAAGTTTAGTGCAAGATAAAGTCCAGTAAAGTCCGAATAAAGATAGTCCGAGGGTCTCCAATGATGTAGATGGTAGCCCAGTACCGCTCTCTAGTTGGTGATAGGATGGTTTAGGTGCCTGATGACAGCTGGGAACAAACTGTCCCTGAATCTGGAGGTGTCCAATCTAAACTGGTTCCATTTAGTTTAGTTTCATTTAGTTTAATTTAGTTTAGAGATACAGCGCGGAAACAGGCGCTGCATCCCACCGAGTCTGCGCCGACCAGTGGTCACACCGTACACTAGTTCTATCCGACACACTAGGGACAATTTACAGAAACCAATTAATCTATTAACCTGCACATCTTTGAAATGCGGGGAACACCTCGGTTGCTGTCTGTGTGGAGGTTGCACGTTCTCCCTGTGATGGCGTGGGATTTAGTTTCAGTTTTTTAGTTTTAGAGAAACTGTGTGGAAATGGGCCCTGTAGTCCACCAAGTCCACACTGACCAGGTGTTGGGTATTTTTAAAGCGGAGATTGATAGGTTTTTAATTAGTAAGGATGTCCAAAGTTATGGGGAGAAGGCAGGAGAATTTGGTTGAGAGAGAGATATATATATTTGAATGGCGGAGTAGACTTGATGGGCCACATGGCTTAATTCTCATCCTATGTCTCATGAGTGTATGAACAATGTTTAAAAATATGCTGGCCTGTCCCTGAATCTGGCGCACTTCTGTACCCGGGATGCCGGGACTGACATATGATGAAAGAATGGATCGACTGGGCTTATATTCACTGGAATTTTGAAGGAGTGGGTATCTTATAGAAACATATAAATTTTTTAAGGGATTGGACAGGATAGGTGCAGGAAAAATTGGGTCAGTTTAAGAATTAAGGGTAGGCCATTTAGGACTGAGATGAGGAAAAACATTTTCACCCAGAGAGTTGTGAATCTGGAATTCTCTGCCGCAAAAGGCAGTGGGGGCCAATTCATTGGATGTTTTCAAGAGAGTTAGATACAGCTCTTAGGGCTAATTGAATCAAGGAAGATGGAGAGGAATTATTCAATATTCAAGATTCAAGAGCGTTTATTGTCATGTGTCCCAGATAGGACAATGAAATTCTTGCTTTGCTTCAGCACAACAGAATATAGAAGGCATGAATACAGAACACTCACTTTTACTCACTTTTATTCTCTGGCTTTCGACACTGGCTGAGACATTGCTCCTGTTTTTAGTGCTTTTAATGTCTTTTAATTTTTACTGTTTTATAGTCCTTCGTTTACGGTTTTTAATGGTTTGTAATAATTTCTTGTCCATGAGTTCTCATGTACAGCACCTTGTGGCAACTGTAGTTGTTTAAAGTGCTTTATAAATAAAGTTATTATTATTATTAGAACAGATCAGTGTGTCCATATACCATTATATAAATATATACACACATGAATAAATAAAACAGATAAAGTGCAAATAAACAGAAAATGGGCTATTAATGTTCAGAGTTTTGTTTGAGTTGAGTTTAATAGCCTGATGGCTGTGGGGAAGAAGCTGTTCATGAACCTGGACGTTGCAGTCTTCAGGCTCCTGTACCTTCTACCTGAAGGTAGCGGGGAGATGAGTGTGTGGCCAGGATGGTGTGGGTCCTTGATGATGCTGCCAGCCTTTTTGAGGCAGCGACTGTGGTAGATCCCCTCGATGGAAGGGAGGTCAGAGCCGATGATGGACTGGGCAGTGTTTACTACTTTTCGTAGTCTTTTCCTCTCCAGGGCGCTCAAGTTGCCGAACCAAGCCACGATGCAACCGGTCAGCATGCTCTCTACTGTGCACCTGTAGAAGTTAGAGAGAGTCCTCCTTGACAAACCGACTCTCCGTAATCTTCTCAGGAAGTAGAGGCGCTGATGTGCTTACTTTATAATTGCATCAGTGTTCTCGGACCAGGAAAGATCTTCAGAGATGTGCAGGCCCAGGAATTTGATGCTCTTGACCCTCTCCACCATCGACCCGTTGATATAAACGGTACTGTGGGTCCCCATCCTACCTCTTCCAAAGTCCACAATCAGTTCCTTGGTTTTGCTGGTGTTGAGGGCCAGGTTATTGTGCTGGCACCATCTGGTCAGTCGGTCGATCTCTCTTCTGTACTCTGACTCATCCCCATCAGTGATACGTCCCACAACAGTGGTGTCGAGAGCGACCTTCATGATGGAGTTCGCACTATGTCTGGCTACGCAGTCATGAGTATAGAGTGAGTACAGCAGGGGGCTGAGCACGCAGTCTTGAGGTGCTCCCGTGCTGATTGTTATCGAGGCTGACACCTTTCCACCATTTCGAACAGTCTGTGGTCTGTGAATGAGGAAGTCGAGGATCCAATTGCAGAGAGACCCAGTTCAGCGAGTTTGGTAACCAGCTTGGAGGGGATGATTGTATTAAATGCCGAGTTGTAATCAATGAATAACAGCCTGACTTATGAGTTTTTGTTGTCCAAATGGTCCAGAGTGGAGTGGAGTGAAGTACTGATTTTGGATGACAAGTGGCGAGGTGGCGACTTGTCCTTGATTATGCTGCTGGCCTTGCCGAGGCAGCGTGAGGTGTGAATTGAATCAATGAAAGGGAGGTTGGTTTATGTGGATGGTCTGGCTGCGTCCACAATTCTCTGCAATTTCTTTCAATGGTTCAATGGTCCTTTATTGTCAGTGTACCGAGGTACAGTGAAACTTGCATTGCCATACAGTCATACATCTATCTATCTATCTATATTTAAAACTCTGTGTGTGTGTGTGTGTGTGTGTGTGTGTGTGTGTGTGTGTGTGTGTGTGTGTGTGTGTGTGTGTGTGTGTGTGTGTGTCTGCTTGACTTGTGCCAGCCAGCCTTTGATTCCTCGCTACGCCAACACCGCACGCAGAAACGCCGAGATTTTTTCCATTTCGGTAGAGATTTCACTTTTCTTTACGAGTAGCCACTCCTGATTAAATTTCATCATGTTTATGTACACATTTTAAATAAAATCCTTCTCCCCCCCGACCCCCAAAATGTTAAAAAAAAAACAGCTCTCACCCATAGAATGTTGGTGAAGGTTCGGTCGTGTGATGTCACAATGCCCAATGCTCACATATGTCCAATCGGAATGGATCCGTTTAAATATGCCTTTGCAGCAGCCACAGCCCCAGCCCCTCCCCCCCACCCCCACAGCCTGTGTCGAAGGGCGTCATCACGTGTGTGGGAATAGAGAAAGAGGATTGGGGGTGATAGGGAATGGGGAAGAGATGGACTGTCACTACCCCTCCCCCTTCCACTCTCCCTCCCCACTATTTCCCCTCTCTCCCCCCACCCCTCTCACCCACCCCTCTCCCCCTCCCTCCACACTCTTCCCCCTCCCTCCCCTAACCCATCTCCCTCCTCCCCTCCCCCCCTCCCCCACACCTCTCTCCCTCCCCATCCCTCTCTCCCCCTCCCCCATCAATCTCTCATCCCCCTCTCCATCTCCCTCTCCTCACCATCTCCCTCTCCTCCTCCCACCCCATCCCTCTCTCCCCCACACCCTTCCCACTCCCCCTTCCTTCCCCCACCCCCTTCCCTCTCTCCCCAAACCCCCTTCCCTCTCCCACACCCTTCACTCCCCCACCCTCTTCCCTCTCTCCCCCACCCCCTTCACTCTCCCCACTCTTCCCCCTCCATCCACACTCTTCCCCCTCTACCCCCTACCAAATCCCCCTCCTCCCTCCCCCTCCCCCACACCTCTCTCTCCCTCCCCTCTCTCCTCCCCTCCCCACCCCTCTCTCCTCCCCCTCTCCCCCTCTCCTCACCCCTCCCCCCTCCCCCTCCTCCTCCCATCCCATCCCTCTCTCCCCCACCCCCTTCCCTCTCTACCCCACCCCTTCCCTCTCTCCCCCGCCCCCTTCCCACTACCCCTCTGTCCCTCTTCCACCACTCCCCCTCCCCCTCCCTCCCCACTCTTCCACTTCTCTCCCCCTTACCACACCCCTCTCCCTCTCCCCCCCCACCCCTCTCTCTCCCCCTCCCTCCCCCACCCCTTCCCCTACCCCTCTGTCCCTCTTCCACCACTCCCCCTGTCCATCTTCCACCACTGCCCCTACCCCTCTCCCCTCCCTCCCCACTCTTCCACTTCTCCCCCCCCTCCCCCTCCCACTCTTCCTCCCCACTCTTTCCACTCTCTCCCCCCACCCCTCTCCCCCTCCCTCCACACTCTTCTCCCTCCCTCCCATACCCCATCTCCCTCCTCCCCTCCCTCCCCCATCCCTCCCCCCCTTCGCCACACCTCTCTCCCCCTCCCCCATCCCTCTCTCCTCTCGTCCCCCACCCCACCTCCCCCTCTCCATCTCCCGCTCCTCACCCCTCTCCCTCTCCTCCTCTCCTCCTCTCCAGCCCCCACCCCCCCCCGTGTTGGGGAGACAGACCCAATGGGTCTGCACTTGGTCTAGTAACTACATAAAGATTAAACATAGACTTGAACAACCACCACAGTGGCGTGAGAGAATTCCAGGGGGCACACAGCATAAACGGTGACCCAAAGCCATCAGTTCAATATCTGGGCCACAAACACACATGCTCCTTCACCGTGATGTGACCAGAGTTGTACCAACCGCTGTCACTCTCTCTTCAGCCCCCGTCCGCCCAAACAGTCAGAAAGCCGTCAACACTCGCACTAGATTCCAGGATGTCCTCATGGAGCCATGTCCACGCAAACACCGAGATCACTGCACTCACTGCACTCCCTCCGAGTCCCCACCAGCGCAGGCAGAACGTCCATCTTGTTTTTCAGCGACCTCACATTCCCCACTGTGATGGAAGGCAAATACCTTATACCTTCTTCCTCCTTTATCCCGCAGTCGGAGCGATCGAAACATCCGCAGTCGGAGCGATCGAAGCTCCCGCAGTCGGGGCAATCGAAGCCCCGCGATCAGGGAGGACGAATAACCCTCCCGAGGCCAGTTCATTGGCGATATTTAAGAGGGAGTTAGATGTGGCCCTTGTGGCTAAAGGGATCAGAGGGTATGGAGAGAAGGCAGGTACGGGATACTGAGTTGGATGATCAGCCATGATCATATTGAATGGCGGTGCAGGCTCGAAGGGCCGAATGGCCTACTCCTGCACCTAATTTCTATGTTTCTATGTTTCTATGTAACCCGCACCCATGCGATTGAAGCTCCCACGATCGGGGCAGTTGAAGCTCCTGCGGTTAGAGCTCCCGCAGTCGACCCCTAACAAAGGGAACGCCAGCTACCACGATGTTAAAGCCGCAGTGCGATACGGAAAAGTCGCATCTCCGTCAAGGAAGAGATGAAAAAGTTTCCCCCAAACCACCCCCCCCCCCACATAAAACATAAACTACAGATATAGGGGCACCAAACGTGGTGAACAAATGGGTTACTTAATTCAGGCATAAAAGGTGCGTTATACATGCACGTTGGTCCTCTAACATAAAGTTGCTGTTACTGCTGCGAGGCTGTTGCCTCGTGGGCTCGAGCTGAGCCCCTGCTGAAGTGGAAGGACACTCACCCCTAGAGAGAAGAGAGCTGGTCAGCTCCAAGTAAGAGAGAGAGAAGAAGGTTGAACCAGGGTTTGTTATATGTCCCAGGACACACCCCTGTACCCCATGACAACTCCACCCTGCCATTGCCCAGTCACATGACCCTACCCCGACTGCTGAGGGTTCGTGTAGCTAGTGGCCCCAACACCGAGTGCTCACAGGACCCCACCCAGAACCAGAGGCAGGAAAACAAGCAGGCCGACAAACGCAGCAGCCTAACTCCTAAACTAACAGGCAGACCATGAGGGCAGACGTCGAAAAGGGATGGAGCGCGTTCACTTACTACTGGAAGTACGTCTTTGGAATGCAGGAGGAAACCGAAGATCTCGGAGAAAACCCGCGCAGGTCACGGGGAGAACATACAAACTCCGTACAGACAGCACCCATAGTCAGGATCAAACCCGGGTCTTGGGTGCTGTAAGGCTGCAACTCTACTCCTGTGCCACCGTGACGCTCTTGAGGTGATGATTGGCAGATATTTGATTATTACGGTTGTCAGGGGTTATGAGGAGAAGGCAGGAGAATGGGGTTGTGATGGAAAGATAGATCAGCCATGATTGAATGGTGGAGTAGACTCGATGGGCTGAAAGGCCTCCTCCTGCCCCTATGGCTTATGAACTGACGAACCTATGGCTTACTCCAGCACTTTGCGTTTTCTTTTGTACCTGCATTTCCTTGTTCCTCCCAATGATTCTCCTGGCCCAGACAGAGATTAACCTTGTGGCAAATTATTAAAATTGTGGAGATTTTGCGTCCGTAGCTATGACAACACAGCGGGGAGGAGAGAGTGAGTCCAGGTTATTAGATTATTCACAGCAACAACTGAAAGGGGCAAATTCACCAGTGGACCTGTTCCACTGCACAGATCCCCAATGTAAATAGTTGCAGGTGTTTAATAAAACTCGGATTTAAAAAAGATATCTTTGTGTGCCGTTATCAAGCATAAATTAAAAAACTCAGGACCAATGCAAATGCATCAGTATTTCAGCTGTTTTAGAATTAGTTTTAGTTCATGTAATCATGTAATCATGCATTGTCTTTCCGCTGACTGGATAGTTGCTGCCTCCCACACTCCAAAGATGTCCAGGTTTGTAGGTTCATTGTCTCGGTATATTTGTAAATTGTCCCTAATGCGTGTAGGATAGTGTTAATGTGTGGGGATCGCTGGTCAGTGTGGACTCAGTGGGCCGAAGTGCCTGTTTCCGTGCTGAATCTCTAAACTGAACTAAACCAAACATCTCATGCTACCTTCTCTATTGGCCAGCCTGATATTCTGGTCCATTCTGTAGCAAGACTTAGTGAGAAGTATTTTCAAGTCTGTCCAAGTTCATCTCATGCTGGGCTTTGATTATTTTTTAACTGCTTCCTGCAAAGTCTCATGTTTCCAACCCATGGATTCACACCAGAACACTTCCTTATCTTCAAATAAGCTATTATTTGCCAAACACTTTAACTCCCCCTCCCATTCCCACACTGACCATTCTGTCCTGGGCCTCCTCCACTGTCAGTGAGGCCCAACACAAGTTGGAGAACAGCACCTCATATTTTGCTTGGGCACAGCCAATTAACCTACAAACCTGCGCGTCTTTGGAGTGTGGGAGGAAACCGGAGCACCCGGAGAAAGCCCACGCAGGTCACGGGGAGAACGTACAAACTCCGTGCAGGCAGCACCCGTAGTCAGGGTCAAACCCGGGTATCTGGCGCTGTAAGGCAGTAACTCTACCGCTGCGCCACTGATTCGACTGGATAGCAGGCAAGCAAAGTTGTTCACATGTATCTCGGTACACGTAACAATAATAAACCAATACCAAGCAGCATCTTGGATGGAAACTGCAAGAATAACTCGGCTATTGTCAAGATCAAACCTTTATTTCAAAAACACTTTGACAACATTTCACATTGTGCAGGACAAAACACTTGGAAAGAAGCACCAACTAGTATTAGATTGAACAATTGCTATTCAGATTCATGATCTTAGAACACGTATTTGGCATTAAATAAATAAATAAATGACATTGTTCAAATGGTTGAATGTACTTTAATTACATTGTTCTGCACAGCTTTATCTGTGATTCACAGTGATTGAACAAGCAGGTCGAGACTAAGCTTGGTTCCTGTCCGAAATTCACACCTTCACTGAAATTATCACGTATGAAATCAAAGCAAGGATTGGCCATTCCAGCATGGTGACCAGAGGCTACAAGGAAGTGCAGATGCTGGAATCTTGCATAGAACACAAAGTGCTGGAGTAACTCACCAGGACAGGCAGCATCTCTGGAGGACATGGACTGGTGATGTTTCGGGTCAGGACACTTCTCCAGTCTGAAGACCGGTACCGACTGGAAACGTTGCCTATCCATGTTATAAAAAGGAACTGCAGATGCTGGTTTATACCAAAGATAAACACTAAATGCTGGAGTAACTCCACAGGTCAGGCAGCATGTCTGAAGAACATGGAAAAGTGATTTTTCTGGATGGAGCACAGTCTGTATAAGTGATACTGCCTGACCAGCATTTTGTTTGGTTATTGTAGTTTAGAGATGCAGTGGTGAAACTGGGCCTTCGGCCCACCGAGTCCCTGCCAACCAGCGATCCTGGTGCACCATCCCTATCTGACACACTAGGGACAATTTACAATTTTTACCAAAGCCAATCAACCTACAGTATGTCTTTGGAGTGTGGAAGGAAACCGGAGCACCTGGGGAAAACCCACTCTGTCACAGGGATAACGTACAAACTCCGTACAGACAGCACCCGAGGTCAGGATTGAACCTGGAAGGCTGCAACTCAATCGATGCGCCACTGTGCTATTAGTATTTAGCATCTATCTTTGCCTATCTATGTCCACAGATGCTGCCTGACCCATTGGGTTACTCCAGCACTTTGTATTTCCAGCACAATCTACTGTTCGGTGAAATTATGATCGATTTTGAGCCCCAAATCCACTCTCTCACCTGATCCCAAATTCCCTCCACTCTTGAAGCCCAATTTCCCAATTTCTTCTAAGATCCTTCATTATAATAAATGAATGAGCATCCAATAATGTCCAGAGTAAGGAGACCAAAAGGTACAAAGGTGATGGGCAGGAACTATACGCAGGGAATGGAGGGATACGGATAACGTGAAGGCAGAGGAGATTAGTTTATCTTGGCATCATGTTCAACAAGGGCATGTTGGGCCAAAGGGCCTCTTCCTGTGTTGTACTATGCTATGTTCTCATCCCTCTCCTGGGACTGTGGCCCTGTCAGAGGTTATGGGAAGAAGGCAGGAGTATGGGGTTGAGAGGGAATGATAGATCAGCCATGATTGAATACACTTGATGGGCCAAATGGCCTAATTCTGCTCCTAAACCTTATGAATTTATGAACTGAGATTATGTCTCCTGGTTCTAGAATCTACAATCAGGGTAAACATCTCACAAGGCCAGCAGCATAATCAAGGACCAGTCTCACCACAGTCACTCCCTCTTCTCCCCTCTCCCATCAGGCAAGAGTTACAAAAATGTGTAAACGCACACCTCCAGATTCAGGGACAGTTTCTTCCCAGCTGTTATCAGGCAACTGAACTGTCCTTTCACCAACTAGAGAGCGGCCCTGACCTCCCATCTACCTCATTTGAGATAATCGGACTTTACGTTGCACTAAACCTATACTCTTTACCCTGTGTCCGTACACTGTGGACGGCTTGATTTTGTCTTTCCACTGACTGGTGAGCTCGTAACAAAAGCTTTTCACTGTACCTCGTATGGTACACGTGATAATAAACTGAACTAAACTAAACTAAATTTAATTAAACTAAACTGTACTGAACAAAACTAAACTGTACTGAACGAAACTCAATTAAACTAAACTAAATTAAATTAAACTAAACTGAACCCTCTAAACCTTAAAAATTAATTTAATTTAATTAATAAACTAAACTAAACTTCTTACCCTAATGTGGCCCTTTGCTTCAATGTCTGATTGAAATCACCACATTCTCATCTTAATCATAAGGTAGACAAAAATGCTGGAGAAACCCAGCGGGTCAGGCAGCATCTATGGAGCAAAGGAATAGGTGACGTTTCGGGTCGAGACCCTTCTTCAGTCTGAAGAAGGGTTTCGACCCGAAACATCACCTATTCCTTCACTCCAGAGATGTTGCCTCATCCGCTGAGTTTCTCCAGCATTTTTGTCTACCTTTGATTTTTCCAGCATCTGCAGTTCTTTCTGAAACATCTTAACCATAACCTCATTCATCTAAACTTGAGCACAGTCCTGCCTTTGTTGGACAACAATTTACACCCAGAGTGAAACTCCACCCTGCTCTCTCAAAAATAAGTATCATAAATGTTCAAACTTATAACTGCATCCATATGATGTGCGTTAGATTAAACCTATTTGGCACTATTATTGTTATTAAATATTATGTATAATGCAAGCATCGTACATACAGATGGAGTTGTAGAGTCGTGGAAACAGGCCCTACGGCCAAACTTGTCCATTCCGACCAAGATGCCCCATCTAAGCCAGTTGCACCTGCCCACATTTGTCCCATATCTAAACCTTTCCTATCCCTATACCCGCCCAAATGTCTTCATAAAATGCTTTTATTGCACCTGCCTCAACTACCTCTTCTGAAGCTCGTATTGTATACCTACCACCACCTGTGGGAAAAAGTTGCCCCTCAGGTTCCAATTAAATCTCGCCCCACTCACCTTAAACCTACGCCCTCTGGTTCTTGATTCCCCTGCTCTGGGTAAACAGCTCTCCGCATTCACCCTATCTATTCCCCTTGTGATTTTATACATTTCTATTAGATCACCCCCCAGCCTCCTGCGCTTCAAGGAATAAAGTCCTAGCCTGCTCAACCTCTCCCTATACCTCAGGCCCTCAAGTCCTGGCAACATCAGGTTTAGATTAGTTTAGTTTAGAGATACAGCATGGAAAAGGGCCCTTGTGCCCACTGAGTCCAGACAGACCAACGATCCCTGCACATTAACACTATCCTACGCACCGAAACCGAAGATATCGCAGAAAACCCATGCAGTCACAGGGAAAACGTACAAACTTCAAACAGACAGCACCCAGAGTCAGGATCGAACCTGGGTCTCCAGTGATGCAAGGCAGCAATTCTACCGCTGCGCCACCATGCAGCCCATAAGTCAAAATATTTCACCCTTCATTGGACACGGACTAATATTGATAGTTACCAATGGAAGATCATAAATCCTGTTGATACATCCTGATAATATATCTTTCCATTAATAGGTCACAGAATCATAGAGTGATACAGCATAGAAACAAGCCCTTCGGCCCAACTTGCCCACACCAGCCAACATGACCCAGCTACACTCGTCCCACCTGCCTGTGTTTGGTCCATATTCCTCGAAACCTGTAATGTCGCCCACAAGATGGCTGAAATATTTGTCTGATCTCGCCAGTCTCTGACATTGATC
This sequence comes from Malacoraja senta, assembly GCA_038087875.1. Lineage (NCBI taxonomy): Eukaryota > Metazoa > Chordata > Chondrichthyes > Rajiformes > Rajidae > Malacoraja > Malacoraja senta. The sequence goes on from CM075977.1 coordinate 392,816,002, forward strand.
TGAGTGAAAGAGTCTAATCCTCTCTCGCTGGCGCATCATCCCACGAGGAGCTTAATGGAAGGTTGTGGCTCCGTTAGTTATTTAGTTTAGTTTAGTTTAGAGATACAGTGTGGAAACAGGCCCTTCGGCCCTCCGAATACACCGACCAGTGATCCTCGCACACTTACGCTGTCCCGCACACACATTTACAATTACTTTTACAAATACACCAAGTCAATTGACCTACAAACCTGTACGTGTTTAGAATGTGGGAGGAAACCAGAGATCCCGGCAATAACCCATGCAGTAACAGGGAGAGCGTATGAATTCCGTACAGACAGAACCGCAGTCAGGATTGAACCCGGGTCTTTGGCGCTGTAAAGCAGCAACTCTACCGCTGCGCCACCGTGCCACCCTTAATTCCTTGGAAAAACGTGTGGCAATGTTCTCATCTCACTTCAAGTCCTTTTGATTAGACGATGTTTGGAGGGAGGAGATTAATGGAAATGTGATCTGTACGGATGGTTTTATTTTCTTCTCTTTTACGACCCAGGAAGACAAACAACACAAGCCCTCCAACAATGAGAATGAACAAGGCAGCAGAGGCAATGACACCTGTCAATGGACAAAATAAATATTTAGTTTAGAGATACAATGCGGAAACAGGCCCTTCGGCCCACCGAGTCCGCATGGACCAGCAATCCACGCACATTAACACTATCCTCCACACACAGGGGACAATATTTACATTTACACCAAGCCAGTTAACCTACAAACCTGTACGTCTTTGGAGTGTGGGAGGAAACGGAAGATCTCTGACAAAACCCACACAGGTCATGGGGAGAACGTACAAAATCCGTTCAGACAGCACCCGTAGTCAGGATCGAACCCGGGTCTCTGGCACTGTAAGGCAGTATCTCTATCGTTATGCCATTGTGCCATCCATAATTAATGGAACAAAATGATTTTCCTGTCGAGATAGGATGGATATTTCTGATGTCGATTACGGATATCTGATTCAGATTACCGATTAATCTGCAATAGTCATAGTCATAGAGTGATACAGTGTGGAAACAGGCCCTTTGGCCCAAGTCGCCCATACCGGCCAACAATGTCCCAATGACACTAGTCCCACTTGCCCAAGCGCTTGGTCCATATCCCTCCAAACCAGCCTCAACTAACTACTCCGGCAGCTTGATCCATACACCCATCACCCTTTGTGTGAAAAATTTACCCCTTGGATTCCTATTAAATCCTTCCCCCTTCAGCTTGGACCTATGTCCTCTGGTCCTCGATTCCCCTACTCTGGGCAAATGACTCTGTGCATCTATTCCTCTCATGATTTTATACACCTCTATAAGATCTCCCCTCATCCTCCTACGCTCATGGAATAGAGACCCAACCTACGCAACCTCTCCCTATAGCTCACACTAGTCCTGGCAACATCCTCATAAATCTTTTCTGAACCCTTTCAAGCTTGACAATATCTTTCCTATAACGTGATGCCCAGAAATGAACACAATATTCTAAATGTGGTCTCACCAACGTCTTATACAACTGCAACATGGTCTCCCAACTTCTATACTCGATACTCTGACTGATGAAGGCAAAAGTGCCAAAATCTTTTTTGACCACCTTATCTACCAGCGACATGACCTTCAAGGAACTATGGACCTGCACTCCTAGATCCCTCCGCTCTACAACACTACCCAGAGGCCCACCATTGCTATGTGGGTCCCGCCCTTGTTCAACGTCCCAAAATGCATCAACTCACACATCTCTGTATTAAATTCCATCAACCATTCCTCCACACACCTGGCCAATCGATCCAGATCCTGCTGCAATTGTCAGCAAACTTGCTAATCTTGCCCAGTATGTTCTCATCCAAATCATTGAGGCACATCACTAGTCACAGGCATCCAGTCTGAGAAGCATTCCTTCCATGGAGCCAATTTGCTATCCATTCAGCTATCTCTCCTTGGATCCCATGTGATCCAACCTTCCACAGCAACCTACCATGCAGAACCTTGTCGAACACCTTACTGAAGTCCATGTACACAATATCTACAGCTCTGCCCTCATCAAACGTTTTGGTCACATCTTTAAAAAAATCAATCAGATTTGTTTGATATGACCTCCCACGTACAAAACCATGCTGACAGTCCCTAATCTGCCCTTGCCCATCCAAATGCCTGTATATCCTGTACCTTAGAGTACTCTCCAGTAACTTACCAACTACAGATGTTAAGCTCACCGGCCTATAGTTCCCAGCATTTTCCCTGCAGCCCTTCTTGAAAAGAGGCACAACATTTTCCACCCTCCAGTCTTCTGTTACCTCTCCTGTATTTAAGGACGACTCGTGAATTTCAACCAGGGCTCCGGCAAATTCCTCTCTAGTTTCCCGCAATGTCCTCGGATATATCAGAAAATATTTACGATGATGTTGCCTGGACTCGAGGGCCTGAGCTATAGGGAGAGGTTGTGCAGGCTGGGACTCTATTCGTTGGAGCGCAGGAGGATGAGGGGTGATCTTATAGAGGTGCATAAGATCATGAGAGGATTAGACAGGGCAAATGCAGTCTCTTGCCCAGAGTTGGGGAATCGAGAACCAGAGAACATAGGTTTATGGTGAATTATAGACCTGTTAGTTTGACGTCAGTGGTGGGCAAATTAATGGAAAGGATACTTAGAGATAATATATATAAGCATCTGGATAAAAAGGGGCTGATTAGGAACAGTCAACATGGATTTGTGCCTGGAAGGTCATGTTTGACTAATCTTCTTGAATTTTTTGAAGAGGTTACTCGGGAAATTGATGAGGGTAAAGCCGTGGATGTTGTATATATGGACTTCAGTAAGGCCTTTGACAAGGTTCCTCACGGAAGGTTGGTTAAGAAGGTTCAATGGTTGGGTATTAATGGTGGAGTAGCAAGATGGATTCAACAGTGGCTGAATGGGAGATGCCAGAGAGTAATGGTGGATGGTTGTTTGTCAGGTTGGAGGCCAGTGACTAGTGGGGTGCCACAGGGATCTGTGTTGGGTCTACTGTTGTTTGTCATGTACATCAATTATCTGGATGATGGTGTGGTAAATTGGATTAGTAAGTATGCAGATGATACTAAGATAGGTGGGGCTGTGGATAATGAAGTAGATTTTCAAAGTCTACAGAGAGATTTATGCCGGTTGGAATAGTGGGCTGAAAGATGGCAGATGGAGTTTAATGCTGATAAGTGTGAGGTGCTACATCTTGGCAGGACAAATCAAAATAGGACGTACATGGTAAATGGTAGGGAATTGAAGAATGCAGGTGAACAGAGGGATCTTGGAATAACTGTGCACAGTTCCCTGAACGTGGAATCCCATGTAGATAGGGTGGTAAAGAAAGCTTTTGGTGTACTGGCTTTTATAAATCAGAGCATTGAGTATAGAAGTTGGGATGTAATGTTAAAATTGTACAAGGCATTGGTGAGGCCAATTCTGGAGTATGGTGTACAATTTTGGTCGCCTAATTATAGGAAGGATGTCAACAAAATAGAGAGAGTACAGAGGAGATTTACTAGAATGTTGCCTGGGTTTCAACAACTAAGTTACAGAGAAAGGTTGAACAAGTTAGGGCTTTATTCTTTGGAGCGCAGAAGGTTAAGGGGGGACTTGATAGAGGTCTTTAAAATGATGAGAGGGATAGACAGAGTTGACGTGGATAAGCTTTTCCCATTGAGAGTAGGGAAGATTCAAACAAGGGGACATGACTTGAGAATTAAGGGACAGAAGTTTAGGGGTAACATGAGGGGGAACTTCTTTACTCAGAGAGTGGTGGCTGTGTGGAATGAGCTTCCAGTGAAGGTGGTGGAGGCAGGTTCGTTTTTATAATTTAAAAATTAATTGGATAGTTATATGGATGGGAAAGGAATGGAGGGTTATGGTCTGAGCGCAGGTATATGGGACTAGGGGAGAATACGTGTTCGGCACGGACTAGAAGGGTCGAGATGGCCTGTTTCCGTGCTGTAAATTGTTATATGGTTATATGGTTATATGGGGGGAAAGATTTAATAGGAACCTGAGGGGTAACCTTTCTACACAAAGGACGGAAGGTGTATGGAACGAGCTGTCAAAGGAAGTAGTTGAGGCTGGGACTATCACAACGTTTAAAAACATATTTGGGCTGGTCCATGGATATGACAGGTTTAGAGGGAAATTGGGCAAAAACTGGCAGGTAGAACTAGTGCAGATGGGGCATGTTGGTCGACGGACAAGTTGGGCCGAAGGGCCTGATTCCACATTGTGTGACTGTGACTCCATGCTCCATGACTATACCAATATATCTATTCTTTTCCCTAAACACCAAACTTCCTTTTCTGCCAGTTTTCTTCATCCCCACTCTTGTGAAGGCTCCCAAAATTCTCTCTAACCTCTTGTGATGTGTCCAGAGGACAACAAGCTCAGATCATAATATCATAAGACATGGGACCATTGAATCATGGCTGATCTATTTTTCCCTTTCAACCCCATTCTCCTGCCTTCTCTCTGTAACCCTTGACTCATTCGCAGGGGTGCTGAGGAAGAGGATTTCTTGGAATGTATGCGGGATAGTTATCTAAACCAACATGTAGAGGAACCAACGAGAGAGCAGGCTATTCTAGACTGGGTATTGAGTAATGAGTAATGAGGAAGGGTTAGTTAGCAGTCTTGTTGTGCGTGCCCCCTTGGGCAAGAGTGACCATAATATGGTTGAGTTAGTTCTGGCAATTAGTTCTAAAAGGGTTGACGGTGGATATGCAATGGAAGGCATTTAAAGACTGCATGGATGAACTACAAAAATTGTTCATCCCAGTTTGGCAAAAGAATAAATCAGCGAAGGTAGTGCATCTGTGGATAACAAGGGAAATCAGGGATAGTATCAAAGCAAAAGATGATGCGTACAAATTAGCCAGAAAAAGCAGCATACCAGAGGACTGGGAGAAATTCAGAGACCAGCAGAGGAGGACAAAGGGCTTAATTAGGAAAGGGAAAATAGATTATGAAAGGAAACTGGCAGGGAACATAAAAACTGACTGCAAACGTTTTTATAGATATGTGAAGAGAAAGAGATTAGTTAAAACAAATGTAGGTCCCTTGCAGTCAGAAACGGGTGAATTGATCATGGGGAACAAGGATATGGCGGACCAATTGAATAACTACTTTGGTTCCGTCTTCACTAAGGAAGACATAAATAATCTGCCGGAAATAGCAGGGGGCCGCGGGTCAAAGGAGATGGAGGAACTGAGTGAAATCCAGGTTAGTCGGGAAGTGGTGTTGGGTAAATTGAATGGATTAAAGGCCGATAAATCACGAGGGCCAGATAGGCTGCATCCCAGAGTACTTAAGGAAGTAGCTCGAGAAATAGTGGATGCATTAGTGATAATTTTTCAAAACTCTTTAGATTCTGGAGTAGTTCCTGAGGATTGGAGGGTAGCAAACGTAACCCCACTTTTTAAGAAGGGAGGGAGAGAGAAAACGGGGAATTACAGACCAGTTAGTCTAACATCGGTAGTGGGGAAACTGCTAGAGTCAGTTATTAAAGATCGGATAGCAGCACATTTGGAAAGTGGTGAAATCATTGGACAAACTCAGCATGGATTTACGAAAGGTAAATCATGTCTGACGAATCTTATAGAATTTTTCGAGGATGTAACTAATAGAGTGGATAGGGGAGAAAGAACCAGTGGATGTGGTGTATCTGGACTTTCAGAAGGCTTTCGACAAGATACCACATAAAAGATTAGGATACAAACTTAAATCACACGGTATTGGGGGTTCAGTATTGATGTGGATAGAGAACTGGCTGGCAAACAGGAAGCAAAGAGTAGGAGTAAACGGGTCCTTTTCACAATGGCAGGCAGTGACTAGTGGGGTACCGCAAGGCTCAGTGCTGGGACCCCAGCTATTTACAATTTATATTAATGAACTGGATGAGGGAATTGAAAGCAACATCACCAAGTTTGTGGATGACACTAAGCTGGGGGGCAGTGTTAGCTGTGAGGAGGATGCTAGGACACTGCAAGGTGACTTGGATAGGCTGGGTGAGTGGGCAAATGTTTGGCAGATGCAGTATAATGTGGATAAATGTGAGGTTATCCACTTTGGTGGCAAAAACGGGAAGGTAGACTATTATCTAAATGGTGGCCGATTAGGAAATGGGGAGATGCAGCGAGACCTGGATGTCGTGGTACACCAGTCATTGAAGTAGGCATGCAGGTGCAGCAGGCAGTGAAGAAAGCGAATGGTATGTTGGCCTTCATAGCAAGAGGATTTGAGTATAGGAGCAGGGAGGTTCTACTGCAGTTGTACAGGGTCTGTGGTGAGACCACAACTGGAGTATTGCGTACAGTTTTGGTCTCCAAATCTGAGGAAGGACATTATAGCCATAGAGGGAGTGCAGAGAAGGTTCACCAGACTGATTCCTGGGATGTCAGGACTTTCATATGAAGAAAGACTGGATAGACTTGGCTTATACTCGCTAGAATTTAGGAGATTGAGAGGAGATCTTATAGAAACGTACAAAATTCTTATGGGGTTGGACAGGCTAGAATGCAGGAAGATTGTTCCCGATGTTGGGGAAGTCCAGGACAAGGGCTCACAGCTTAAGGATAAGGGGGAAATCCTTTATGACCGAGATGAGGAAAAACGTTTCACACAGAGAGTGGTGAATCTCTGGAACTCTCTGCCACAGAGGGTAGTTGAGGCCAGTTCATTGGCTATATTTAAGAGGGAGTTAGATGTGGCCCTTGTGGCTAAAGGGATCAGGGGGTATGGAGAGAAGGCAGGTACGGGATACTGAGTTGGATGATCAGCCATGATCATATTGAATGGCGGTGCAGGCTCGAAGGGCCGAATGGCCTACTCCTGCACCTATTTTCTATGTATCTATGTATCTATGTTTTATATGGGGTTTCCAGCAGATTTTGTGATCAAGAATCACACCCAGATTCATCATCCTCATCCTCATCTCCTTTCTAAAGGTAGGTCTTTCTATTCTGAATCACAGATTCATAGAGTCATACATCACAGAAAGTCACTTTGGCCCAACTTGTCCATGCCGACCAAGATGCCCCATCTCCACTAATCCTGCCTGCCTGCATTTGCCCCATATCCCTCTAAACCTTTCCCATCCATGTACCTGTCCAAATGTCTTTTAATTATTGTTACAGTACCCTGCCTCAACTACCTCCTCTGGCAGCTCGTTCCATACACTAACCACCCTCTGTGTGAAAACGCTGCCTCAGGTTCCTATTAGAAACAGGTGCAGGAGTAGGCCATTCGGCCCTTTGAGCCAGCATTGCCATTCAATACGATCATGGCTAATCAGTATCACGTTCCTGCTTTTTCCCCATGTCCCTTGATTCCGTTAGCCCCGAAGAGCTATTTTTACTCTCTCTTGAATAGAAACATAGAAAATAGGTGCAGGAGAAGGCCATTCGGCCCTTTGAGCCAGCACCACCATTCATTGTGGTAATCCAGTGAATACATCTAGTGAATTGTCCTCCACTGCCTTCTGTGGCAGAGAATTCCACGGATTCAAAATCTGGGTATAAAACCTTTTCCTCATCTCAGTCCTAAATGGCCTCCCTGATATTCTTAAACTGTGGCCCCTGGTTCTGAAATCCCCCAAAATCGGGAACATTTTTCCTGTCCAATCCCTTAAGAATTTTATATGTGTCTATAAGATCCCCTTTCATCCTTCTAAATTCCAGTGAATACAAGCCCAGTCGCCCCATTCTTTCATATATGTCAGTCCTGCCATCCCGGGAACGAACCCTAAACCTTTCCCGTCCCAGGAATGGGTCCTTGGACTTATGTCCTTGGGATACTCAAGATTGTACTCACCAGTTTTATAATTCATTGATGTGCTGTCCTTCACTATTGCAACTGTGATATTCTGGAGAATTACAAAAATGAAACCAATTACTGCTGGTCCCAGGATAACTCCATCCACTGAGATCGAGAGTAACGGGTGAATACTTCATGTGCACAACAACACCAATCTTTAATAGCCTCAGAACAGTAAAGGATGTGATTAATATGCAGTTGTCTGTATTACTATTATTGTCACGTGTACTGAGATGCTGTGAAAAGCTTAAAACCCTCCATTCCTTTCCCGTCCATATACCTATCCAATTTATTTTTAAATGATAAAATCAAACCTGCCTCCACCACTTCCACTGGAAGCTCATTCCACACAGCTACCACTCTCTGAGTAAAGAAGTTCCCCCTCATGTTACCCCTAAACTTCTGTCCCTTAATTCTCAAATCATGTCCTCTTGTTTGAATCTTCCCTACTCTCAATGAAAAAAGTTTATCCACGTCAACTCTGTCTATCCCCATCATAATTTTCAAGACCTCTATCAAGTCCCCCCTTAACCTTCTGCGCTCCAAAGAATAAAGACCTATCTTGATCAACCTTTCTCTGTAACTTAGTTGCTGAAACCCAGGCAACATTCTAGTAAATCTCCTCTGTACTCTCTCTATTTTGTTGACATCTTTCCTATAATTTGGCAACCAAAATTGTACACCATATTCCAGAATTGGCCTCACCAATGCCTTGTACAATTTTAACATTATATCCCAACTTCTATACTCAATGTTCTGATTTATAAAGGCCAGCACACCAAAAGCTTTCTTTACCACCCTATCTACATGAGATTCCACCTTCAGGGAACTATGCACAGTTATTCCTAGATCCCTCTGTTCAACTGCATTCCTCAATTCGCTACCATTTACCATGTACGTCCTATTTTGATTTGTCCTACCAAGATGTAGCACCCCACATTTATCAGCATTAAACTCCATCTGCCATCTTTCAGCCCACTCTTCCAAATGGCATAAATCTCTCTGTAGACTTTGACAATCTCCTTCATTATCCACAACACCATCCATCTTAATATCATCTGCATACTTACTCATCCAATTTACCACACCATCATCCAGATCATTGATGTATATGACAAACAACAGTGGACCCAACACAGATCCCCGAGGCACCCCACTAGTCACCGGCCTCCAACCTGACAAACAGTTATCCACCATTACTCTCTGGTATCTCCCATTCAGCCACTGTTGAATCCATCTTGCTACTCCACTATTAATACCCAACAATTGAATCTTCTTAACCAACCTTCCATGTGGATCCTTGTCAAAGGCTTTACTGAAGTCCATATAGAAAACATCCACTGCTTTACCCTCATCAATTTCCCTAGTAACCTCTTCAAAAAATTCAAGAAGATTAGTCAAACATGATTAGTCAAACATGACCTTCCAAGGACAAATCCAAGTTGACTGTTCCTAATCAGACCCTGTTTAACCAGATGATTATATATATTATCTCTAAGTATCCTTTCCATTAATTTGCCCACCACTGACATCAAACTAACAGGTCTATAATTGCTAGGTTTACTCTTAGAACCCTTTTTAAACAATGGAACAACATGCGCAGTACGCCAATCCTCCGTCACCATTCCCGTTGCTAATGAAATTTGAAATATTTCTGTCATTGCCCCTGCTATTTCTACACTAACTTCCCACAATGTCCTAGGGAATATCCTGTCAGGACCTGGAGACTTATCCACTTTTATATTTTTCAAAAGTGTCAGTACTTCCTCTTCTTTGATCCTCAGTTTCCATAGCTACCCTACTTGTTTCCCTTAACGCACATAATTCAATATCCTTCTCCTTGGTGAATACCGAAGAAAAGAAATTATTCAATATCTCCCCCATCTCTTTTGGCTCTGCAGATAGCTGTCCACTCTGACTCTCTAATGGACCAATTTTATCCCTCGTTATCCTTTTGCTATTAATATAGCTGTAGAAACCCTTTGGATTTACTTTCACCTTACTTGACAAAGCAACCTCATACCTTCTTTTAGCTTTTCTAATTTATTTCTTAAGATTCTTAATACTCCTCAAGCACCTCATTTACTCCATGCTGCCTATAATTATTGTAGATCTCTCTCTTTTTCTGAACTGTGTCCAATTTCCCTTGAAAACCATGGCTCTTTCCAATTATTACACTTTCCTTTCAACCGAACAGGGACATAAAGATTCTGTACACTTAAATTTTCACCTTTAAATGTCCTTAATTTCTCTTCTACATCCTTCCCATAAAACAAACTGTCCCAATTCACTCCATTTAAATCCTTTCGCATCTCCTCAAAGTTAGCCTTTCTCCAATCAAAAATCTCAACCCTTGGTCCACTTCTGACCTTCTCCATAATTATATTGAAACTAATGGTATTGTGATCACTGCTTTGCACTGGATGCGTGCACGCATCCAGTCAAACATCATGTTCGAGGATGTTGTCTTCACAAGGATGTTGCCAGGAGTCGAGGGCCTGAGCTACAGGGAGAGGTTGAGCAGGCTGGGACTCTATTCCTTGGAGAGCAGGTGGATGAGGGGTGATCTTATAGAGGTGTATAAAATCATTAGAGGAACAGATCGGGTAGATGCACAGAGTCTCTAGCCCAGAGGAGGGGAATCGAGGACCAGAGGACATAGGCATAAGGAGAAGGGGAAAAGATTTAATAGGAATCAGAGAGCTACTTTTTTCACACATAGAGGGTGATGGGTGTATGGAACAAGCTGCCAGAGGAGGTAGTTGAGGCAGAGACTATCAAAACAGTTTGACAGGTACATGGATAGGATAGGTTTGGAAGGATATGGACCACATGCAGGCAGGTGGGACTAGTGTATCTGGGACATATTGGCTGGTGTGTAGGTAATTTGGGCCGAAAGGCCTGTTTCCACATGGTATCTATGACTTTATGTTTGGCACAGACAATGTGGGCTGAAGGGCATGTTCCTGTCCTGTACTGTTCTATGTTTTATGACATTAGACTTTAGATTTTAGAGATACAATGGGGAAACAGGCCCACACCGGCCAGCAATCACCCTGTACAGCAACACCATCCTTCACACTAGGGACAATTTACAATCTTTTACAGAATTAACCTACAAACCTCTACGTCTTTGGAGTGTGGGAGGAAACGGGAGCACCCAGAAAAACCCACGCGGTCACGGGGTGAACGAATAAACTCCTTACAGACAAGCACCCGTGGTCAGGATTGAACCTGGGTCCCTGGTGCTGTGAGGCAGCAACTCTATCATGGCGCCACCGTGCCAGCCAAAGTAGCGCACTGTTGACTTGCAAAGTACTGCGGAGCTGGTTAGTGGAACAGGATTGATCTTTCTCTTGAAGTAACAGTTTTCATAAGATCATAAGTGATAGGAGTAGAATTAGGCCATTCGGCCCATCAAGTCTGCTCTGCCATTCAATCATGGCTAATCTATCTCTCCTTCCTAACCCCATTCTACTACTCCCCATAACCCCCGACACCCGTTCTAATCAAGAATCTATCTATCTTTGCTTAGGAATATCCATTCACTTGACCTCCTTCCACAGAATTCCACAGATTCACCAATATCCTCATTAGTCTGAAGAACGGTCTCGACCCGAAACGTCACCCATTCCTTCTCTCCAAAGATCCCGCATGTCCTGCTGAGTTACTTCAGCATTTGGGTCTATCTTTGGATTAAACCAGCATCTGCAGTTCTTTCCTACACGTATCCTCACTCACCATGGATGTGTCTGGCCGATCCTTCAGACAGCTGACGTTGAATTGCCTCAAGAAGTGATTCAGATATTCTTTACTACAATCACTGAATATGGGATTCATTGTAGACCTTTGAGGAAGGGGAAGGGGAAGAAAAGAACAATAATGTGTTTCCATTAAAACAAAAACAATTAATTCAGTCATTTGGAAATTAATTCAGTAGGTTGGAAATTGAGAGAGTTTATATAAATCCTTCAATATTAGGATTGCAGGAACTTCATTGAAATGTACCGAATAATGAAAGGCCTGGATAGAGTGGGTGTGGAGAGGATGTTTCCACTAGTGGGAGAGTCCAGGACTAGAGGCCAGAGCCTCAGAATAAAAGGATGTTCCTTCAGAAAGGAAATGAGGAGAAATTTCTTTAGTCAGAGGGTGCAGAATCTGTGGAATTATTTGCCACAGAAGCTGTGGAGGCCAAGTCAGTGGATTTTTTAAGGCAGACATCGATAGATTCTTGATTAGTACGGGTGTTAGGGTTTTCGCGAAATGTTAATAAAGCACGTTCTCAACTATCTCCTCTGTCAGCTCGTTCCATCCACTCAACAGCCTTTGTGTGAAAAAGCTACCCCTCAGATTCCTATGTTTAAGAAGGAACTGCAGATGCTGGAAAAATCGAAGGTAGACAAAAATGCTGGAGAAACTCAGCGGGTGAGGCAGCATCTATGGAGCGAAGGAACAGGTGACATTTCGGGTTGAGACCCTTCTTCACACTGATGTGGGGGTGGGGGTGGCGGGAAAAATAATGGAAGAGGCGGAGACAGTGGGCTGAGGGAGAGCTGGGAAGGGGAGGGGAAAGAGGGAGAAAGCAAGGACTACCTGAAATTGGAGGTCAATGTTCATACCGCTGAGGTGTAGACTACCCAAGCAAAATATGAGGTGCTGCTCCTCCAATTTACGGTGGGACTCACTCTGGCCATGGAGGAGGCCCAGGACAGAAAGGTCAGATTTGGAATGGGAAGGGGAGTTGAAGTGCTGAGCCACTGGGAGATCAGGTTGGTTTTTGCGAACTGAGCGGAGGTGTTGGGCGAAGCGATCGCCAAGCCTACACTTGGTCTCACCGATTTAGAGCAGCTGACACCTAGAGCAGCGGATGGAATAGATGAGGTTGGAGGAGGTGCAGGTGAACCTCTGCCTCACTTTTCCCCTCCACTTCCCAGCTCTCCCTCAGCCCACTGTCTCTGCCTCTTCCTTTCTTCTTCCCACCCCCCCTCCACCATCACATCAGTCTGAAGAAGGGTCTTGACCCAAAATGTCACCTATTCCTTCGCTCCATAGATGCTGCCTCACCCACTGAGTTTCTCCAGCATTTTTGTCTACCTCAGATTCCTATTAAATCTTTACCCCTTCACCTTTGATCAATTTCCTTCCTGGGATATATAAAGTTCTATCATATCGTTTTGTATCGTAAACCTATGTCCTCTGGTCCTCCATTCACCTACTCTGGCCAAGAGACTCTGTGCATCTAACTGTGACTCTTTCATTACTATAATGCAGTTGGCCGATTACTATAAGGGGGAAAAGGGAAACTAGAGAGAGAGTGGGACCTCTCAGGAATCAAAGCGGTCACCTCTGTGTGGAGCCACAGGAGATGGACAACGTCCTTAATGAGTATTTCTCCTCTGACGAAGAAGTACTGAAGGTACTGTCGTGTTTGAAGGTAGACAAATCTCCAGGGTCTGATCTGATATATCTGAGGACATTGTGGGAGACTAGAGAGGAAATTGCGGGAGCCCTGGTTGAAATTTACAAGTCGTCCTTAAATACAGGGGAGGTGCCGGAAGACTGAAGGGTGGCAAATGTTGTTCCTACTTTCAAGAAGAGCTAAAGGGCAAATGCTGGGAACTATAGGCCAGTGACTTTTACATCTGGAGTTGGTAAGTTATTAGAGGGTATTCTGAGGGGTAGTATATTCAGGCATTTGGATGGACAAGGGCTGATGAGGGACAGTCAACATGGATTTGTACGTGGGAGGTCGTATCTCACAAATCTGATTGCTTTTTTTGAAGACGTGACCAAAAAGATTGATGAGAGCAGAACTGTAGATGTTGTGTACATGGATTTCAGTAAGGCGTTCAACAAGGTTCCACATGGTAGGCTGCTCTGGAAGTTTAGATCACATGGGATTCAAGGAGAGATAGCTGAATAGATTGCAAATTGGCTCCATGGAAGGAAGCAGAGGGTAATGGTGGAAGGTTGCTTCCAAGACTGGATGCCTGTGACTAATGGTATGCCTCAAGGTTCGGTGCAGGGCTAGTTACTGTTTGTCATCTACATCAATGATTTGAATGAGAACATACAGGGCAAGATTAGCAAGTTTGCTGATAATACAAAAGTTAGTTGTTTTGCAGATAGTGAAGATGGTTGTGAACGATTGCAGCAGGATCTGGATCGATTGGCCAGGTGGGCAGAGGAATGGTTGATGGAATTTAACACAGAGAAGTGTGAGCTGTTGCATTTTGGGACGTAGACAAGGGCAGGACCTACACAGTAAATGGTAGGCCTCTGGGTAGTGTTGTGGAGCAGAGGGATCTAGGAGTACAGGTGCATGGTTCCTTGAAGATCGAGTCACAGGTAGATAAGGTGGTCAAAAAGGTTTTTGGCACTTTGGCCTTCATCATTCCAGGTATTGAGCATAGAAGTTGGGAGGTCATGTTGCAGTTGTATAAGACGTTGGTGAGACCACATTTAGAATGTTGTGTTCAGTTCTGGGCACCATGTGATAGGAAAGATATTATCAAGCTCAAAAGGGTTCAGAAAAGATTTACAAGGATGTTGCCAGGACTAGAGGGTGTGAGTTATAGGGAGAGGTTGAGTAGGCTGGGTCTCTATTCCATGGAGCTTAGGAGGATGAGGGGAGATCTTATAGAGGTATACAAAATCAAGAGAGGAATAGATCGGGTAGAAGCACAGAGTCTCTTGCCTAGAGTAGGGGAATCGAGGACCAGAGGACATAGGTTCAAGGTGAAGGGGAAAAGATTTAATAAGAATCCAAGGGGTAACTTCTTCACACAGAGGGTGGTGGGCATATGGAACAAGCTGACAGAGGAGGTAGTTGAGGCTGGGACAATCCCATCATTTAAGAAACAGTTAGACAGGTACATGGATAGGACAGGTTTGGAGGGATATGGACCAAGCGCAGGCAAGTGGGACTAGTGTAGCTGGGACATTGTTGGCTGGTGTGGGAGAGTTGGGCCGAAGGACCTGTTTCCACACTGTATCACTCTCTGACTCCATAAAAGATCATTAAACGGAAGGAGATGAATGTTAATTGTCCTTACGTGACTGTTGTCGCCAGCAAGCAGCTCCCAGAGGAGACAGGGCAGTGACAATTAGGTTTATCATGATGCATTCCTAGATTGTGACCCAACTCATGTGCGATGTAGTTAGCCACCTCTCTGGTACTGTCCTGGTAATCCTGCAAATACATAAATTAATGGATCCATTAGCACGATACCTCATGATCACCTGCACTCCTGTAGCTGGTAGAACCGCTGCCTCATAGCGCCAGAGTCCCTGTACCTGTCCAACTGTTTCATAAACCGTGGGTTAGGCCCAGCCTCAACTACCTTCTCTGGCAGCTTGTTCCATACACCCACCACCCTTTGTAAACTATAAATTGATCCAAGTGTGTAGCATAGAGTAGGAAGGAACTGCAGATGCTGGTTTACATCGAAGATTGACGCCGTATCTCTAATGCAGTATAATGTAGATAAATGTGAGCAAGAATAAGGAGGCAGATTATTATCTCAATGCTGTCAGATTAGGAAAAAGGGAATTGCAACAAGACCTGGGTGTCCTTGTACACCAGTCACTGAAAGTAAGCATGCAGGTACAGCAGGCAGTGAAGAAAGCTAATGGCATTTTGGCCTCCATAATGAGAGGATCTGAGTATAGGAGTTAAGAGGTCCTTCTGCAGTTGTACAGGGCCCTGGTGAGACCACATCTAGAGTATTGTGTGTAGTTTTGGTCTCTGAATTTAAGGAAGGACATCCTTGCTATTGAGGCAGTGCAGCGTAGGTTCACCAGGTTTAATCCCTGGGATAGCGGGATTGTCATATGAGTAAAGATTGGAAAGACTGGGCTTGTATTCACTGGAATTTAGAAGGATGAGAGGGTATCATAGAAACACATAAAATTATAAAAGGACTGGACAAGCTAGATGTAGGGAAAATGTTCCCAATGTTGGGGGAATCCAGAACCAGGGGCCACAGTCTAACAACAGGGGCCGTGGAGCGTTTTTTAAAGTGGGGGGGCTGAGCGATCACTGATCACCGGCCTCGGGGGAACCCGGTGAGCGTGCGAAGCGACTGAGCGATGAGAGGGTGTGGGAGGGGGGCACGGTAGGGATGTATTAAAATCATGTTTTAATGCATTGTAGAAGTATGAATTCAATGTTTTTTGTCTGAAGTATTTTTAAGATAATGTAGGGCCTACATGAGAGATAGGAGCAGGTGATTATTATACTGTATTTGAACAGAAACAATACATCATCAATTCATTTTCTCCAGAGATGCTGCCTTACTGAGTTACTCCAGCATTTTGTGTCTATCTCCCCTATTGCCTTGCCCTTCCTCCCAGACATTTATAAGGTTTCCCCTTCAGTGCTAGGCCCAGCCCTCTTTGTGAAGGGTCTCCTGAAGCGCTGTCCCTCCACTCTCTGCCGTTGCCTCTGGTGTGATCACCCGAAGTCCATGTTCTACGTTTCTTGGAACAACTTCTCCTTGTTTATTCCACCACAGGATTGTGAACATGCTCCCAGTCTCCTTCTCCCCTCCCCTGCAACGTAAATAGCCCGAGAGTCTACACATGACTGAGACCTTTCATTGCTCCCCCATTGTGGCTTCCCTACGAACTCTTGACATCCTTCCAGGTGTGAGACCAGAGCTGACCCTGGAATCTATCCGGGGTTAGTCAGTGTTTGACATGGCAACTCTCTGTGTTTCTTGTCCCTGATTCCTCCATAAATAGGAGCAGGAAGGTTGGGTTGTTCAGCAGCGTTCTCCATTAGTCCGACCCCTTGACCTCGTGCCCTCAAACCCCAGGCCCCTCTTCCCATTGCTCACTTCCACAAGGCTTCGTGTTTGAGTGTGGGAAGCCTCCACTCTACCTCCCTCCAGCCCCCCCCCCCTTCACGTTCACCGGCCCGCCAACCCGCCCCACCACGGTGAGTTGCTGAACCCCCCCCTTCACATTCACTGGCCCACCAACCCGCCCCTACCGCGGTGAGTTGCTGAACCCCCCCCTTCACGTTCACGTTCACCGGTCCGCCAACCCGCCCCACCGCGGTGAGTTGCTGAACCCCCCCCTTCACGTTCACGTTCACCGGCCCGCCAACCCGCCCCACCGCGGTGAGTTGCTGAACCCCCCCCTTCACATTCACCGGCCCGCCAACCCGCCCCACCGCGGTGAGTTGCTGAACCCCCTCTTCACATTCACCGGCCCGCCAACCCGCCCCACCACAGTGAGTTGCTGAACCCCCCCCCTTCACGTTCACGTTCACCGGCCCGCCAACCCGCCCCACCGCGGTGAATTGCTGAACCCCCTCTTCACATTCACCGGCCCGCCAACCCGCCCCACCGCGGTGAGTTGCTGAACCCCCTCTTCACATTCACCGGCCCGCCAACCCGCCCCACCGTGGTGAGTTGCTGAACCCCCTCTTCACGTTCACCGGCCCGCCAACCCGCCCCACCGCGGTGAGTTGCTGAACCCCCCCCTTCACGTATCAAGGGGATATGGGGAGAAGGCAGGTACGGGGTACTGATTGTGGATGATCAGCCATGATCACAATGAATGGTGGTGCTGTCTCGAAGGGTCAAAGGGCCAAATGGCCTCCTGCACTTATTTTCTATGTTTTCCATGCTTTCTAAAATGCTGGAGTAACTCAACGGGCCAGGGAGCATCTCTGAACAATAGGAATAGGTGACGTATTGTGTTGATGGTGCTAGTGTCGCTGGTCGGCGTGGACTGGGGGTGCCAAAGGACCTCTTTCCGCGCTGTATCTCGAAAATGCGTAATGTCTACAAAAACTGGTGTGAACGGATGATCGATGGTTGCCGTGGACTGAGTGGGCCGAAGAGCCTGATCCATACTTTATATTTCAATCAATTCAATCAATCAATCAATAACATATGCATGAGCTTCTTCACAAATCTTAATGCTCTTTAGAGCTTTGCTTTTGTTACTTAGTGTGGAACTCATTGACACAGTGTTGTAGAGGCCAAGTCCATGGATATTTTCAAGGCGGAGATTGATAGATTCTTGATTAGTACGGGTGTCAGAGGTTATGGGGAGAAGGCAGGAGAAGGAAAGATAGATCAGCCATGATTGAATGGCGGAGTAGACTAGGTGGGCCGAATGGCCTAATTCTACTCCTCTCACATATGACCTTATGACAGTGAGAAAGATGGAGTGTGTCACTTAATTATAGATAGATGGAGTTTGTTGGTGTGATAGAGAAATGGTGTGTCTTTGTGAATGAGAGAGATGTGTCTGTGAAAGAGAGAGGGAGAAAGAGAGAGAGATGCTACTCCCATAACTTGTGAACTTGAGAACATCCACAGTTCTTTGTTTCTATACTTTGGTGCCTTAGGCTGAATCACCATAAGACATGGTAGCAGAAATAGGCCATTCAGCCCATCGATTCTACTCCGACATTCAATCGTGGCTGATCTATCTCTCCCTCTCTCAACCCCATTCTCCTGCCTTCGCCCCATAACCTCTGACACCCGTCCTAATCAACTTACTTCACACTAAAATCAAAGGAGCAAATCCTGTAGAGTTTCTTGTTCGGAACCTTTGGGATATTTTCAGTTACAATTAACTACAGTATATAAATGCAAGATTGTTTAAGTTGTAACTCTCTAATGCAGACCACAGAAAAGGCCACGTTACAAAAATCACCTCCAGTCATTTACCTCTTTTGTTTAGTTTAGTTTAGTTGATTGTCACATTTATTTTAGTTTAGGTACGGTGAAAAGCTTTTGTTGCATGCTAACTAGTCAGCGCAAGGACAAGACATGATTACAATCGAGCCATTCACAGTGTATAGATACAGGATAAAGGGAATAAAGTTTAGTGCAAGGTAAAGCCAGTAAAGTCCAATCAAAGATAGACCAAGGGTCTCCAGTAAGGTAGATAATAGATCAGCACTGCTCTCTGGTTGTGATAGGATGATTCAATTGCCTGATAACAGCTGGGAAGAAACTGTCCCTGAATCTGGTGGTGTGTGTTTTCACACTTCTATGCCTTTTGCCTGATGGAAGAGGGGAGAAGAGGGAGTGACCGGGGTGCGACTCATCCTTGATTATGCTGCTGGCCTTACCGAGGCAGCGTGAGGTGTAGATGGAGTCAATGGAACGTTGGTTGGTTTGTGTGACGGTCTGGGCTGAGTCCACAATTCGCTGCAATTTCTTGCGGTCTTGGATGGAGCTGTTCCCAAACCAAATTGTGATGCATCCCGATAAAACGCTTTCTATGGTGCATCTGTAGAAGTTGGTGAGAGTTGGAGGGGACAAGCTGAACTTCCTAAGCCTTTGAAGGAAGTAGAGGCGTTGGTGTGGGTTTTGGTCGTTACTTCAATATGGGTGGTCCAGGAGTTGTTGGTGATATTGACTCCTAGGAATTTGAAGTTTTCTCTACCTCCCTACTTCTGAGCAGAAGAACCTTTCTTTTTGACATTTCCTGGGGTGTGTAAAGTTTCAAGAACTGTCCGTCATCCCAAGTTCCCCAATCGATGTCAATTGAGTTTTCAAAATTGCATTGGTGAATTAATGAATTATGGATTAATGCAGAACTGAATTAATTTTAGCTCTTATTTAGAATTCATTGATTACTACAGATTAAAAATATGCTGGATCACAAGAGTTTAATTTAGTTTAGAGATACAGTGAGGATATAGGCTCTTCAGCCCTCCGTATCCACACGGACCATCTATCACCCTGTACATTAGTTAGTTTCATATCCTCCACACTGGAGGCAATTTACAGAAGCTAATTTACATGCACGGTGGTGCAGCGGCAGAGTTGCTGCTTTACAGCGACAGAGACCCAGGTTCGATCCAGACTACGGGTGCTGACTATATGGAGTTTGTACGTTCTCCCCGTGATCGCATGGGTTTTCACCAAGTGCTCAGGTTTCCTCCCAGGGTGGCGCAGCGGTAGAGTTGCTGCCTTACAGCGCTTGCAGCGCCGGATACCCAGTTCGATCCCGACTACGGGAATTAGTACGTTCTTCCCGTGACTGCATGGGTTTTCTCCGAGATCTTTGGTTTCCTCCCACACTCCAAAGACACACAGGTTAATTGGCTTGATGTGTGTCTGAATTGTCACTAGTGTGTGTAGGATAGTGTTAATGTGTGGGGATCGCTGGTCACTGCGGACTCGGTGGGCAGAAGGGCCTGTTAACGCGCTGTATCTCAAAACTAAACTTAACTAAACTCCAAAGATGTACAGGTTTGTAGGATAATTGCTGGTAAAAATTGCAAATCAACCTACAAACCTGCACGCCTTTTAAATGTGGGAGGAAACCGGAGCAAGCAGAGAAAAACCATGCAGTCATACGGAGAATGTACTACGACTCCATCTATATAGTGTCCGCAGTCAGGATCGAACCTGGGTCTCTGGTGCTGTAAAGGGCCTGTCCCACGAGCATGCGGCAAGCGCGACCTAACCGGAAGCGGGGGCCGCGCGCGGGGGGTCGCGCGGAGGTCGAGTGATCCCAGTACAGGGCCGGTCCCACCAGCATGTGGCTGCATGCGGCGAGGCGTGACCAAACCGGAAGCGGGGGCCCCGCGGAGGTCGAGTGAGTGACGTGGAGTTTGAGTGAATCCGCGGTAAGTTCGCTACGTGACGTTCGGGCATCAAGACGCTGCGTGCGGCGTCGAGGCGGTGCGCACGGCCTCCATGTGGCAGCGGGCAGCAGGCCATTGCCGCACGGAATTTTTGAACACTGTCAGTTTTTCGGAGCTCCGCGCGATGTCGGGACCAGCTCCGCACAACTCCATGCGGCTCCCGCGATCGAAGTGGGACCGGGCCCCGCGAGGCCGCGTGGCAAGCGCGACCACGTTAGGTCGCATGCTCGTGGGACAGGCCCTTAAGGCAGCAGCTCTACTGCTGCACAGCCCTTTCTAAACAAAGTGCTGGGATATCTCAGCAGGTCAGACAGCATCGTAGTTTTAGAGATACAGAATGGAAACAGGGCCTTCGGCCCACCGGGTCCTGCGTCGACCAGTGATCCCTCTACACTAAAACTATCCTACACTCTGGAGCCAATTTACATTTTTACCTACCAATTCACCTACATACCTTAGGAGTGTGGGAGGAAACCTGAGCACCCAGAGAAAACCCACGCGATCACGGGGAGAAGGTCCAGCTAAGCACCCATGGACAAGATCGAAACCCAGGTCTCTGGCGTTGTAAGGGCAGCAACTCTACCGCTACGCCACCGTGCCGCCCATGCATGTTCTCCACAGATGCTGCCTGACCGGCTGAGTTAGTCCGCCACTCTGTGTACTTTGCTCAAGAATCCAGCATTTGCATTTGCATGTGTCCACACTAGTCCAATCTCATTTGCATCTGTACCCTACACATTAGACACAACTTTACAGACCATCAATTAACCCACAAACCGGCACGTCTTTGGGATGTGGGAGGAAGCCGGATCATCTGGAGAAATCCCAGGCGGTCACAGGGAGTACGTGAAACCTCCACACCGACACAGCACCCGAGGTCAGGATCGAACCGGGTCTCTGGCGCTGTGAGGCAGCGACTCTACCCGGCTACACCATCAAATTGCATTTAAAGCCAGAGCACTGAGTGTTGCACCCATAGAGTTTCAACCTGTTCTTGGCTCCCGTAGCCGGCGGCGTTTGGGCCCTCCACGTAGGGGCGATCAACCTCCTGAATCGGGGTGGAATCTCAGGCTCCCCCGCGCGCCGGGCGATCTGACCCCGGGTCGAGGCTGGATGAAACCTTCTGCATCGTTTGGAGCTTCCCGACATCGGTCTCTACCCGAGACTGCGAGCTCCTCGATGGTGAAATCCGCAGGCCACGGTTGGAGCCCTCGATCCCAGGCAAGGGGATCGGCTCCGATGGTAAATCCACGGCCCCGCGGTGGGGCTCAAAGTCAGTCCCGAGCAAGGCCTCCAGCTCCATGATGTTAGGCCACAGAGCAGCCGGAGATACGACCCGGAAAACAATCGCATCACCGGCAGGGGTAAGACATTGAAAAAAACCGTTTCCCCAATCCCCTCCCCCACCCCCCCACATAAAACAAACCAGGGAACATTAACAGAAACTTTTAAAACACGCTAAAAATAACAAAAAAAAGACTGTTGGCGAGGCTGCCATCGTGCAGTGCCTCATGTGGTGATATATGGAATATCAGGGTACTATCAGCATAGGCAAAAGTGTCCCGACCCGAAATCATCTATCCATGGCTCCAGAGGTACCTGTCTCACCCGCTGAGTTACTCCAGCACTTTGTGTCCCTTGTGTAAAGCAGCACCTGC
>CM075977.1:392843129-392872722 GCA_038087875.1 Malacoraja senta
ATTGGACAGGTTTAGAGAGATACCGGTCAAGCATGGGGCAGGTGGGACTAATGTAGTTGGGGCATGTTGGTCGGTGTGGGCAAGTTGGGCTAGAAGGAATGGGTGACATTTCGGGTCGAGACCCTTCTTCAGACGTCTGAAGAAGTTGTCTTTATCCGAAAAATGTCACCCATTCCTTCTCTCCAGAGATGCTGCCTGTCCCGCTGAGTTAATCCAGCATTTTGTGTCTATCTTTGGTTTCAAACCAGAATCTGCAATTCCTACATACACAATTAAATTAGGCAGTCAGGCCCATAAAACAGCTTCGGCGGTTTACAGGATGAAGATCTGTCATAGATACAGACAACAAAGAACAATGTGCACCACAGGTACCTTTTAAACCACTGGGTGGAAAACCACCAAACAAGAGCTTGGACCAAGGATATGACTGCTCACAGCTCCAGTGTCTGACCTGCTTTGAGAGTAAAACTGTACTGGAGCTCCCCTTAGTGTCACTGTGGGGGAATTGCAACAAGAGAAAGAGAGAGGGAGAGAGGGAGAGAAAGGAGAGAGAGAGGGGGATAGAGAGAGAGAGAGAGAGAGAGAGGGGGAGAGAGAGAGAGGGGGGGGAGAGAGGGGGGTCAGAGAATGAAAGATATGCAAAAAGGTAACGATGATAAAGGAAACAGGCCATTGTTAGCAATTCCAGGTGAGAACGAGTTACGAGTCAATGAGATTCAACCAGACGACATTGAAGCTGGTACGACTTGGGTGGGGGAGGGATTGGAGAGAGAGGGTTACTTGAAGTTAGAGAAACAATATTCATACCACTGGGCTGTGCGCTGCCCAAGCGAAATATGCGCTGGGCCTCCCTCTGACAGTGGAGGAGGCCCAGGACAGAAAGGTCAGTGCGGGACATGGGAGCGGGAGTTAAATTGTTTGGCAACCAGGAGATTGCATGGGCCAAGGCGGACTGAGCGATCATGAAGCACAAACAAGGAGTTGTGCCACCATGCCACCCTACTTGCTTTTTTTATTGTAATTTAGTCTCGTGATTCTATTTAACTGTGAAGTGTCTAAGGTAATTTTAGGATTTGGGGTTTGGATTGTAGACAACTGTAATTCTCATTAATTTAGGGCGGAATGATGGCGCAGCGGTAGAGTTGCTGCCTTACAGTGGATGCAGCACCGGAGACCCGGGTTCAATCCTGACTACGGGTGCTGGCTGTCTGTAGGGAGTTTGTACATTCTCCCCATGACCTGCATGGGTTTTCTCCATGATCTTCGGTTTCCTCCCACACTCCAAAGACGTACAGGTTTGTAGGTTAATTGGCTTGGTAAATGTACAAATTGTCTCTCGTGTGTGTATGATAGTGTTAATATGCGGGGATCGCTGGTCGGGCGCGGACCCGGTGGGTCGAAGGGCCTGATTCCGCGCTGTACCTGTAAACTTAACTAACGTTCCCTCTTCTCCCCTCTCCCATCAGGCTAGAGATACAGAAGTGTGAAAACGCACAGCTCCAGTTTCAGCGACAGTTTCTTCCCAGCTGTTGTCAGGCAACTGAACTGTTCTCTCACCAGCGAGAGAGCGGTCCGTACCTCCCATCTACCTCATTAGAGACCTTTGATTGGACTATCGGACTTTATCCTGCACTAAATGTTGTACCCCTTGTCATTTACCTGTACACTGGGGACAGCTTGATTGTATTCATTTAGAGTCTTTCCTTTGACTGGATGGCACACAAGCAAAAGCTTTTCACTGGACCTCGTGACAGTAATGAACTAAACTAAACTGAACAGAACTGAACTAAACTGAATTGAACAAAACTAAATAAAATAAACTGAACTGAAGTTAGCTTAACTGAACTGAACTAAACTAAGATCGGTCTGTGGTATCTGGTCAATGAAAGGACCAGACAGGATTACAATCAAGCCGTCCACAGTGTACAGCTAAAGGGCCTGTCCCACTTTCACGACCTAATTCACGGACCTCTGTCGAGTTTGCCCTTGACTCATACTCGCAGCATGGTTGTCACGAGGTCGTAGGTAGGTCGTAGGTAGGTCGTAGCAGGCCGTGATGCTAGTCGTAGGTACTCATGGCATCAAGTAGGTCGGGGCGTTTTTTCAACATGCTGAAAAATGTCCACGAGTAAAAAAGGTCGTGAATTAGGTCGTGAAAGTGGGACAGGCCCTTAAAGGATAAAGGGAACAACATTTCATGTTGATACAACACTGAAGGCTGATAAAGTCCATTTAAACTTATGAAGATGGGTCTCGACCCTAAACGTCACCCATTCCTTCTCTCCTGTCCCGCTGAGTTACTCCAACATTTTGGGTCTCTCTTCGATTTAAAGTTCAAGTACAAGTTACATTTATTGTTACACACACCAATTGGTGCAGTGAAACTTGAGTTACCATGCAGCCACATAAATAAAAATAAACACAACACTATAGGATTTAACATAAACATCCCCCCCACAGCGGAATCAACGTTTCCCACTGTGAGGGAAGGCAACAAAGTTCAGTCATCTAAACTAATCTACAAGGTACACAACAATGCTGGAGAAACTCAGCAAGTGCAGCAGCATCTATGGAGCGAAGGAAATAGGCAACGTTTTGGGCCGAAAACCCTTCTACAGACAGGGTTTCGGCCCGAAACGTTGCCTATTTCCTTTGCTCCATAGATGCTGCTGCACCCGCTGAGTTTCTCCAGCATTTTTGTGTACCTTCGATTTTCCAGCATCTGCAGTTCCTTCTTAAACTAAACTACACATGGTTTCTGAATCTATTTTGAGCATTTGCATCCATTTCATGGCCATGGTACCACTCACTGTGATGGGCCCCAGATAAGACAGGTCTAGTTCAATGATACTTTATTCCATGCCTACCTGACAAGCTGGGCATTGTCATGGTGCTTCCTGGGGACAAGTTCCTTCGTTCTCCATTGCATGAAGTTTTCCAAGGCCTCTGCTGTATCCTCGCTGGAAAAAACCTCGTTTGCGATTGTCCAGACTTCAATCCCGACCAGAAAGATCTGGATATTTAACTGTTTCTGGTAAATCTGAAAAACATTGATCCCAAACATTGCATTTCAAACACACACAGAACACAGAACGTAGAAAATAATAGAAACATAGAAGAATGGGTGCAGGAGTAGGCCATTCGGCCCTTTGAGCCAGCACCTCTATTCAATATGATCATGGCTGATCATCCAAAATCAGTACCCCGTTCCTGCTTTCTCCCCATATCCTTTGATTCCGTTAGCCCTAAGAGTTAAATTAACTCTCTCTTGAAAACATCCAGTGAATCGGCCTCCACTGCCTTCTGTGGCAGAGAATTCCACAGATTCACAACTCTCTGTGTGAACATGAAACAGCACAGGCTTTCGGCCCACGAATCCATACTGAACGTAATGCTAAGTCCATCACTTATCTACCTGCACATTTTTAGTTTTTTAGTTCAGTTTAGCGTAGAGAGGCACGGAAACAGGCCCTTCGATTCCAACCAGCGATCACCCCGTACACAAGCACTACCCTAGCGACAACTTACAATTTTACCCAAGTCAATTAACCTACAGACCTGTAGATCTTTGGGGTGTGGAAGGAAACTGTAGCACCTGGAGAAAACCCACGCAGGTCACAGGGAGAACGTACAAACCCGTAGTCAGGATCAAACCCAGGTCTCTGGCAGTGTTAGGCAGCAACTCTACCGCTGCACCACCGTGCCACTCCTGACATGATCCATATTCCTTCATTCCCTTCATATCCATGTGCCAGCCTAAAAGACTCTTACATGCCACAATCATATCTGCTTTCACCACCATCCCTATCAGCACATTCCAGGCATCCACCACCCTCTTTTAAAAATCTTGTCCCACACATCTCCTTAAACATTAGTTCATCAGGTCATAAGTTCTAGGAGCAGAATTAGGCAATTTGGTCCATCAAGCCTACTCCGCCATTCAATCATGGCTAATCTATCTTTCCCTCTTAACACCATTCTCCTGCCTTCTCCCCATAACTGACACCCGTACTAATCAAGAATATGTCCATCTCTGCCTTATAAATATCCATTTGCAGCCTCCACAGCTGTCTATGGCAAAGAATTCCACAGATTCACCACCCTCTGACTAAAGAAATTCCACCTTGTTTCCTTTCTAAGGGTTTCCGCTTTCCCCAGAGCCTGTTCCCTCCGCAACTCCCTTGTTAACTAATCTCTTCCCAACCAAACCACCCCCTCCCCAGGTACTTTCCCCTGCAACCACAAGAGATGCAACACCTCTTCCTATCCCTCCTCCCTCGGCTCTGTCCACGAATCCCAACAGACCTTTCAGGTGAGGCAGAGGTTCACTTGCATACGTTACTGTATCCGCTATTCCAGGTGTGGACTCCTATATATCGACAAGACCAGACGCAGACTGAGCGATCGTTTCACTAAACACCTCCGCTCAGTCCGCCTGGGTCACTCAATAGCTAAACACTTAACTCCCCCTCCCATTCCCACACTGGCCTTTCTGTCCTGGGCCTCCTCCATTGTCAGAGTGAGGCCAAATCAAATTGGAGGAACTGCACCTCATATTTCGCTTGGGCAGCTTACACCCCAGCGGTATGAACATTGACTTCTCTAACTTCAAGAAACCCTTGCATCCCCTCTATCTCCCTCCCCCACCCTAGTCATCATACTAGTTTCACTGTCGTCCTGTTGAGTTTCACTGTCTGTATAACTTATTATCACCTAGCCCACTGCCAACAATGGACCATTGTGGGCTCCACCTTTCCTTGATTCCTTTTTTGCATATCTTTCATTCATTTGTTCTATATCTCTCTACATCACCATCTATATCTCTCATTTCCCTTTCCCCTGACTCTCAATCTGAAGAAGGGTCTTGAGCCGAAATATCACCTATTCCTTTTCTCCGGAAATGCTGTCTGACCCGCTGAGTTACTCCAGCTTTTTGTGTCTATCTTTGGATAATTGCTTGACATATTTTGTTTTTTCCACTATAATGGTTTAGTTTACTTAGTATTCCTGATAATTCAATATTTATTTCTTGTTGCATCCATTGTGCCCTGTAAAGCTGCAGCAATAATTTAGTTGTGCCAGTTCATATTCAGTATATTTGGGGCGGCACGGTGGCACAGCGGTAGAGTTGCTGCCTTACAGCGCTTGCAGCACCGGAGACCCAGGTTCGATCCCGACTAAGGATGCTGTCTTTATGGAATGTGTACGTTCTCCCCATGACCTGCGTGGGTTTTCTACAGGAGCTCTGGTTTCCTCCCACACTCCAAAGATGTGCAGGTTTGTAGGTTAGTTGGCTTGGTATAAATGTAAATTGTCCTTCATGTGTGTAGGATAGTGTCAATGTGAGGAAATTGCCGGTCGGCGCGGTTTCGGTGTGTAGGATAGAGTAACGTGCGGGGATCGCTGGTCTGTCCAGACTCAGTGGGACGAAGAGCCTGTTTCCGCGCTGTATCCTCTAAACTAAACTAAACTAAACTAAACTAAAACACTTGACAAGTAAACACACTCTCTCACTCTATCTCTCTCTATCTCACTCCTTTGAACCTAAGTAGCTAGTGACCTCCTGTGGTGGGGCTAGGTAACTACAAGACCAAAGGCACACCAGTCTTGTTGCCAGGTTGTAGCAGGTATGAAAAGTGCATTAGTGCCAATTACAAACACCCTCTCAGAGCCCATGAACCAGAGGACATGGGTTCAAGGTGATAAGTTACTCCAGCACATTGTATCTTTTTTGTAAACGGGCATTTAAAACAGTGTGTGCCTTTCAACAATTTATCCCAGCACTTTCAATTATTATCCGAAGTTCATGTGCATATTGACAATTTGCCCCACACTAAACAAGAATCTGTCAATCTCAGCCTTAATAATATCCATTGACTTGGCCTCCACAGCCTTCTGTGGCAATGAAGTCCATCTGATGCAGGGATCCAATGCAGGGTCATGCAGAATCTGATGCATGGATCTGCAGGGATCTAATGCAGGTCCTGATCCAGGATCTAATTTAAGAAACAATGCAGGTCCTGATTCAGGATCTAATGCATGGATCTGATACAGGGATTTGATGCAGGGATTTGATGTGGAGATCAGATGCAGGGATTCCATGCAGAGATGCAGGGATCTCATGCATGGTCTTGATGCAAGGGTGCAGATACAAGGATGCAGATGCAAGCTCTGACACAAGTCCTGATTGATGATGCTGATTCAGGGTTGTGATAGTCGCAGTCATACAGGGCAGAAACAGGCCCTTTGGCCCAACCCATCCATGCTGACCAAGGTGCCCCTGTTTAAGCCAGCCCCATTTGCCCACAATCTATTAGCCTCACAGGTGCTGCTTGACGTACTTGAGTTCTTCCAGCTGTCTGCGCTTTGCTTGTTACATTGTCTTCTGCCCTATGATTTAAACAGTATGGTGCTGATGTATGACCCTTTAGCTGACATTCCCATTTAGTTTAGTTTAGTTTAGTTTAGAGATGGAGCTCGGAAACAGGCCCTTCAGCCCATTGAGTCTGCGCCGACCAGCGATCCCCACACACTCGCACTATCCTACACACAAGGGACAATTTACAACTCCTGCCAAAGCCCATTATCCTGCAAACCTGCACGTCTTTGGAGTGTGGGAGGAAAGCAGAGCACCTGGAGAAAATCCACACAGGTCACGGGGAGAACGTACAAACTCCGTAGTCAGGATGGAACCCGGGTCCCTGGCACTGTGAGGGAGCAACTCTACCGCTGCGCCACCGTGCTGCCCTAACTTTCTGGATAAAATCAAAGTGATATATAATAAAAAATATCAGTGATTTATGATTTATGTGATTTATGCAGTATATGTGATTTAAAAGGCAGCCTTTACACGAGGGATTTTGAGTCAGGCAAGATGAACCTTTATTAATTTCACTTTAATTTGAGGCAGGGACTCTACCGCTGTGCCTCTGTGCCACCCCAACATTGCAAACTTACACATGTTGCATTTCCAATACCTGATTGACGTGATGCGCGAGAGTAATTAAACGATCCTGGGTCTTTTTCAGGTCCCCATCATTTTGCATGAACTGGAAAAATGAATAGTAACAGGTATCACAGTCGTGTTCACGTTGAAAATACCAGCGGCAGACTAATGAAAACTGAGCAATTTTAGATTTCTCCTTCCCCCTCCCTCACCTGTTCATATGAAAGGAGCAGAATTAGGCCATTCAGCCCATTGCGTCAATTCCACCATTCAATCATGGCTGATCTATCTTTCCCTCTCAACCCCATTCTCCTGCCTTCTCCCCAAAACCACCAACACCCGCACTAATCAACAATCCATCTAAACTGTCTTAAGAATATACTTTGACCTGGCCTCCACTGCTGTCTGTGGCAAAGATTTCCACAGATTCACCACCTTCTGACAAAAGAAATTCCTTCTCATTCCCTTCCTAAATGTATGTCCTTTTATTCTGAGGCTATGGTCTCTAGTCCTAGACTGTCCCACTAGTGGAAACATCCTCTCCATATCCACTCTATCCAGGCCTTTCACTATTCAGTAAGTTTCAATGAGATATCCTCTCATCCTTCTAACCTCCTGCGAGTACAGGCCCAATGCCATCAAACACTCATCATATGTTAACCGACATTCCATGACTGGATTGAATGGTAGAAGACTGGTAAAGGGCCGAATGGCCTCCTAGGTGCTACTGAATGGCCTTACCTCCTCTCTGTCCGCCACCAGGTAGAGTTCAATGCTGAAGTTGCTGTTGTGAGTCTAGTAAAGAAAGATGAAGAAAAATCAGACCCACCTTACCATTTTTCTGGTGTACTTACAAATACCTATTAGGGTGGCACGGTGGCACAGCGGTAGAGTTGCTGCCTTACTGTGCCAGGGTCCCGGGTTCAATCCTGACTGCGGGTGCTGTCTGTATGGTGTTTTTGACCACGGCTTTTCTCCAACTGGGACTCTATTCCTTGGTGTGCAGGAGGATGAGGGGGATCTTATGGAGGTTTATAAAATCATGAGAGGAATAGATTAGGTAGATGCACTTGCCCAGCGTAAGAGAATCGAGAACCAGAGGACATAGGTTTAAGGTGAGGAGAGCCTGATTTAATAGGAACCAGAGGGGCAACATTATTTACACAAAGGGTGGATGCATGCAACGAGCTGCTGGAGGAGGTAGTTGAGGTAGGTACTATCACAACATTTAAGAAACATTTAGACAGGTACATGGTTTAGTGGTTGATGGGCTAAATGCAGGCAGGTGGGACTAGTATAGATGGGACATTTTGGTCAGTTTGGGAAAGTTGTGCTGAAGGGCCTGTTTCCACGCTGTATCACTCCATATGGCCAAAGGGCCTATTTTGATGCTGTATGCTGTATGGGTGTCAGGGGATATGGGGAGAAGGCAGGAGAATGGGGTTGAGAGGTACAGAGAGATCAGCCAAAATTAAATGGTGGAGTAGACATGATGGGCCGAATAGCCTACTTTTGCTCCTATCACTTACGACCTTATGACCGACGTTATGTCTCTATAACTATGACACCAAGGGGTATAGGTGGCAGCGGTTTCTCACCACAAGGTTGGAGGAGGAGGGCAGGAGCTGCCTCTTTGTCCGGATGTGTTGTGAGCGGCTCACTCTGTGTCTATTACTGCCGGCATTCACTGGGTCGATGGTGTAGTCCTGGTCTCCCACTGTTATGTACCCACTGCATAGGGAGACATTGATAGCATCATAAAGCAACATCACCAATGAAAGAACTTGTTAGTTTAGTTTATTAGTTGAGTTTATGTCTCGTGTACTGAGGTACAGTTAAAAGCCTTTGTTGCAGGCTATCCAGTCTGTGGAAAGACAATACAATCGAGCCATTTACAGTGTATAGATACATGATAATGGAATAATGTTTAGTGCAAGGTAAAGCCAGAAAAGTCTGATCAGGGATAGTCCGAGGGTCACCAAAGAGGTAGATAGTAGTTCAGCACTGCTCTCTGGTTGTGGTAGGATGGTTCAGATGCCTGATAACTGCTGGGAGGAAAGTGTCCCTGAACTGGAGGTGTGTGTTTTCACACATCTATACCTTTTGCCTTTTGGACAGGGGAGAAGAGGGAGTGGCCGGGATGCGACTCATCCTTGAATATGCTGCTGGCCTTGTTGAGGCAGCGTGAGGTATAGAGCGTGGTAGCAGGTTTTTTAGCCCACCGAGTCCACGCCGACCAGCGATCACCCGCACACTAGATCTATCCTGCACACTGTGGGCAACTTACAGATGTCAATTAACCTACAAACATGCACGTCTTTGGAGTGCGGATGGAAACCAAAGCACCCGGAGGAAACCCATGCGGTCACAGGGAGAACATGCAAATCCAGGCAGATGGGATTAGTTTAGTTTAGTTGAATTTAGTTTACTTCAGTTTATTGTCACGTGTACCGAGGTACAGTGA
The DNA here is from genome assembly GCA_038087875.1 of Malacoraja senta. Lineage (NCBI taxonomy): Eukaryota > Metazoa > Chordata > Chondrichthyes > Rajiformes > Rajidae > Malacoraja > Malacoraja senta. The sequence goes on from CM075977.1 coordinate 392,852,540, forward strand.
ACAGCTTCTTTTGCCTGCTAACCAGTCAGCGGAAAGACAATACATGATTACCTTGAGCAACTCTACTGCTGCGCTGCCAAGTGGGAGAGAAGTGAAGAGAGGGAGAGAGAGAAAGTGAGACAGGGGGTGAGGGAAAGAGAAAGACGATAAATTACAAGACTACAGGGAGATAAGGATGGGGGGGGGGGGGGGGGGGAGGGGACTAATTGGGAACTGGCGAGGCTGGATGCCTCCTGAAGTTATAATTAATTAAAATAGTACAGCTAGCACTGATGCACCATCACCATTTTAATTAGCATGATGCCTCACCCTCACCCTGACTGTACAGAGAGTGTACTGCACCCACCTGAGACCTTGGCAGGTACAAAGAGACACTGAAGAGTCTTCGACTCCCACCACAAACCCAGTGTAGCAGCAGTGATCCTGGAGGAGGAATGACAAATGTCTAATTTAATAATCCCGATCAACACAGAACCTTGTTCCTTCCCATGCCCTGTGCAACTTTGCTCCAAGAATTAATGATACAGCGTGGAAACAGGCCCTTTGGCCCAACTGCGGAAGTGGCGGCGCTGCCTTAGCAGCTGCGGCTCGCCTGCAGTGCGTCTGTTTTCTCTTTTTTGTTGTTGTTCTTTTGTCCTGTTTTAATTAATTTTGGTTTATTAGGTTGTGTATGTGTGGAGGGGGGGGGGAGAAACATGTTTTTGGTCTCTTCCTTCGGGGGGATGCGACTTTTCTTGTCGTATCCCCCGTCTCCGTCTCAGTCTGCGCCGAGGCCTAATGGCGGAGCTGGCGACCTCAGGGCTGTGGCGGCGTTCCGGCGGCAGCGGCGACCCGACCTCGGAGCTGTGGCGACGTTCCGGCTGCGGCGACCTAACCTCGGGGCTGTGGCGACGTTCCGGCGGTAGCGGCGACCCAATCTCGGGGCTGTGGCGGCGTTCCGGTGGCAGCGGCGACCTGACCTCGGGGCTGTGGCGGCGTTCCGGCGGTAGCGGCGACCCGACCTCGGGGCTGTGGCGACGTTCCGGCTGCGGCGACCTAATCTTGGAGCTGTGGCGACGTTCCAGCGGCAGCGTCGACCCGACCTCGGAGCTGTGGCGGCGTTCCGGCGTTCCGGTGTTCCGGCGGAGGCGACCTGACCAGTGGATTTGTCCGCGGGCCCAGTGGACGACATTGTCGGGAGCTCGCAGGTTACAGGTTGGTGACCTGTTTTTCCGGAGCTCCCACAACAACAGCTTCATCCGCTGGACTGGAGGGCGGCAGCTTCGGCAGCTTCGACCACCCCGGGCCGAGGAGATTGAACCGGCCCTTTCGCGGTGCATGGATTCAGCTGCGGGACGGACTTACTTACCATCACCCGGCGGGGTCACAACATCAGAGGCCTGGATCGCCTCAATGCAGAGGGAGAACAAGGAGGGAAGGACAAAGACTTTAAGACTTTTGCCTTCCATCACAGTGAGGAGGTGCCTGGTGAACTCACTGTGGTGGATGTTAAATTTGTGTTTATTGTGTGTTTTTGTCATTTTTATTATATGTATGACTGCAAGGCATGAAATTTCGTTCAGACCAAAAGGTCTGAATGACAATAAAGGATACTTTGACTTTGACTTTTGACTTGCCCACTCCAACCAACATGTCCCATCTACACTAGTCCCACCTGCCTGCACTTGGCCCATATCCCTCTACACCTATGCTATCCATGGACCTGTCTAAATGATTCTTAAATGTTGCGATAGTCCAAGGCTCAACTACCTCCTCCGGCAGCTCGTTCCATACACCCGCCACAGATGGTAATTGTAAAAGTCAGACCTTTAACAGCATTGAAATACAGAAGGAGCTTATGGAGCAAGTCCATAGACTTGTGAAAATAGCAACATAAGTGATGAATGAATGAATGAACAAGTTTATTGGCCAAGTATTCACATACAAGGAATTTGTCTTGGTGCTCTGCCCGCAAGTGACAACATGACATATAGGTCAGTTAGGAATGACACATAAAACATTAAACATTAATAATAAAACATTATCGATTAAACATGTGAATTAAATAAAATACCAGAGCAAAAGGAGGCACAGACGACACAAACGAACAAACATATACAAAACAACACGGAGCAGTACATCGTGGGAGCCATCGTCGGCGCCAGCAGCAGCAGCAGCAGCAGCAGCAGCAGCTACACTGTTCCCTGACGTGGATGGAGTGGTAAAGAAGGCCTGTGGTATATTTGCCTTCATCATTCAGGGCGTTGAGTATAAGAGTCAGGAAATAGTTTTGCAGCTTTCTATCTTTGGTTAGGCCATCTTTGGAGTGTTGTAAAGTCATAGTAATACAACGTAGAAACAGGCACTTTGTCCCAACTTGCCCATGCCGACCAACATGCCCCATCAACACTAGTCCCACCTGTCTAACTGTTTCTTAAACGCTTTGATAGTACCTACCTCAATTATCTCCGCCAGCAGTTCGTTCCACACACCCACCACTCTTTCTGTAAAACGGTTACCCCTCAGGTTCCTATTAAATTCTTCCCCCCTCACTTTAAACCTACAGTATGTCCTCTGGTTCTCGACTCAATGTTCTATATTTAGCTATTGGGTTACCGCGCCGACCAGCGATCCCCGCACACTTACACTATCCAACACACACGAGGGACAATTTACAATTATACCAAGCCAATTAACCTACAAACCTGTACGTCTTTGGAGTGTGGGAGGAAACCGAAGCACCCGTAGAAAACCCACGCAGGTCACGGGGAGCGCGTACAAACTCCATACAGACAGCAACCCAGTCAGGATCGAACCTGGGTCTCTGGAGCCGGAAGACAGCAACTCTACCGCTGCGCTGTCATGCCACCCTGCAGAGTCTGGTAGCTGCCTGGAACAGACTGCCAGGTAAGGTGGTAGAATTAGATAGGACCTGTGCTGTTGTGTTCCTTTGTTTTATAAGGATACAAAGAAGATTTAATAGGAATCTGTGGGGTAACTTTTTCACACAAAGGGTGGTGGGTGTATGGAACAAGGTGCCAGAGGAGGTAGTTCAGGCTGGGACTATTGTAACGTTTAAGAAACAATTCGAGAGGTACATGGATAGGACAGGTTTGGAGGGATATGGGCCAAACGCTGGCGGGTGAGACTAGCTTAGCTGGGACATTGGTTGGCGTGGGCAAGTTGGACTGAAGGGTTCCATGCTGTCTGACTCCATCATTCTATGCTTCTGAAGGATGGCACAGTGGCGCAGCAGTAGCCAGAGACCCGGGTTCGATCCTGACTGCGGATGCTGTCTGTAGGGAGTTTGTACGTTCTCTCCCGTGGGTTTTCTCCAAGATCTTTGGTTTCCTCTCATACTCCAAAGACGTACAGTTTGTAGGTTAATAGGTTTGGTGTAAATGTAAAATTGGCCCTAGTGTGTGTAGGGTAGTGTTAATGTTGGGTCGGTGTCGAACGTGGCACTGATTGTGGATGATCAGCCATGATCGCATTGAATGGCGGTGCTGGCTCGAAGGGCCGAATGGCCCACTCCTGCACCTATTGTGTATTGACTCGGTGGGCTAATGGGGCCTGTTTCCGTGCTGAAACCCTAAACTAAACTAAAAAACAAATCTAAATTTGTAAAGGCCCATCAAACTGAATAAATGCGCTGAGAGGAAGACTGTGTGAATCAGGGATTGTAGCATAGCTCGGATGGGCTGAATGGGCTGTTCCCGAGCCGTCATGTTGATGTGACATTTCCACACTCACTAGGTGGTGACGAGTCTTTGTTACGATGGATCCATCGGCTAAGTAGTGCGATTCACTGTAGGTCTCAGCCAGTAGGTCTCTGGAGAAAGGTCACAAAGTAAATCGGCACTGTGAGATGTGAAAAATATTATTCAAAATGAGTAATAAATTGTACAGAGGATACAACAGAGCCCATAGTCTGTCTAGTCACATGTGACAATAAAGTATTCCTATTCCTATTCCCATTTAAGCACTTGGTTATTTTGATGACCTCTGGTGGAGTTTGTCTGTTGTTCTGACTTCTTTGCTCTTACTCCACAAGCCTGTACTTGTTCTTTCTTTGAATATTGTTCAGAACTGCTATCTAACCATATAACCATAACAGCATGGAAACAGGCCATCTCGGCCCTTCAAGTCCGTGCCGAACACTTTTTTTTTTTTTTTTAATTCACTTCCCCCTAGTCCCATCTACCTGCACTCAGACCATAACCCTCCATTCCTTTCCCGTCCATATACCCATCCAATCTATTTTTAAAGGATAACATCGAACCTGCCTCCACCACTTCCACTGGAAGCTCATTCCACACAGCTACCACTCTCTGAGTAAAGAAGTTCCCCCTCATGTTACCCCTAAACTTCTGTCCCATAATTCTCGTCATGTCCCCTTGTTTGAATCTTCCCTACTCTCAATGGGAAAAGCTTATCCACGTCCACTCTGTCTAACCCGCTCATAATTTTAAAGACCTCTATCAAGTCCCCTCTTAACCTTCTGCGCTCCAAAGAATAAAGACCTAACTTGTATCTGTGAGCACATAGTCAAGTCAAGTTTATTCATCACATACGCATACAAGATGTGTAGTGAAATGAAAAGTGGCAATGTTTGTGGATTGTGCAAAAAGACTACAAAACAGAATGGAATTACATATTTGTGGGAGAAAAAAAAAAGAAGAAACAGCAATTTAAAAAGACACCACACAACAGTAGACACCATAATTGTGTAGACACCTACACAATTATGTAGGCAGCAGCAGATCAACAGGCCACAAAATGGAGTAACTCAGCAGGTCAGGCAGCATCTCTGGAGAAAAACGGCTGATGTTTTGGGACCCTTCCTCAGACTGAGTAAGGAATAGGGGGTATGGGGGGGGGGGGGGAGGTGAAGAGCGGAAGTGAGAAAAAACTAGGCTGGCCCTGGTTGATAATTTGTCTTTTCTCGTCTCCACCTCCCCCTACCCACTCCCTACTCTCCGTCTGAAGAAGGGACCCAACTCGAAATGTCACCCACTGTTTTTCTCCAGAGATGTTGCCTGACTCGCTGGGTTACTCCAGCTCTTTGTGTCTATCTTAGATAGAGGGATGATGTTCGGATGAGACTGTGCTGTAGTCAACAAGTTAACTTCCTTCACAGTGAGATGCAAGCTTACCGTATCTTCATCAGGTGCAACAGGTGAGGCTGGCCTTCAATGTGCAGTTTGTAACGCACTCTACTGTCCTGGTCATCGTGCAGCCCCTGTTATGGAACAAAAGAGAGACACCCATCAAAGTGCTGGACCAGATGTCGATGTTGTCAAGCTGGATAGGGTGCAGAGAAGATTCACAGGGATGTTGCCAGGACTCGAGGGCCTGAGCTACAGACAGAGGTTGAGCAGGTTAGGACTATTCCTTGGAGCGCAGGAGGATGACGGGTGATCTTCTAGAGGTGTGTAAAATCATATTTTACCCAAACAGATGAGGCAGACGCATGAAGTCTCTTGCCCAGAGTAGAGGAATCAAGAACCAGAGGACATAGGTTTAAGGTGAGGCGGGAATGATATAATAGGAATCTGTGGGGTCACTTTTTCACGCAAAGAGTAATGGGTGTATGGAACAAGCTGGCAGAGGAGGTGTGTTGAAAGGATCAGTAGATGCTAGTTCTTGTCTCCAGAGATGTTGCCTGTCCCGCTGAGTTACTCCTGCATTTTGTATCTGTTGCCAGAGGAGGTAGTTGAGGCAGGTACTATCGAAATGTTTAAGATACATTTAGACAGGTACATGGATAGGGCAGGTTTGGAGCGATATGGGCCAAACACAGGCAGGTAGGATTAGTGTAGATAGGACATGTTGGCCAGTGAGGGAAAGTTGGACCGAAGGGCCTGTTTCCTCGCTATATGACTATAATTTTAGTTTAGTTTTGTTTAGTTTATTGTCACGTGAGCCAGGGTTAAGTGAAAAGTTTTTTCTTCCCTATTCCAAAAGCTAATTTATTTCCAATTCCCAGATGCTGCCTAGGTCACTGAGTTACTCCAGTGCCGTGTGTTTTAAATCATCGACATGGTGGTGCAGTGACAGAGTTGCTGCCTTACAGCGACAGAGACCCGGGTTTGAAACTGACTACGGGGTCTGTCTGTACGGAGTTTGTTCGTTCTCCATGTGACCTGCGTGGGTTTTCCTCGGGTGCTCCGGTTTCCTCCCACATTCCAAAGACGTGCAGGTTTGTAGGTACATTGTCTTTAGGTAAAGATTGTAAAATTGTCTCTAGTGTGTAGGATAGTGCTAGTGTACGGGGATTGCTTGTCAGCTTGGACTCGGTGCCTATTTAATGTAATATCTGTGGAATCGGTGGGCCGAAGGGCCTGTTTCCATGCTGTACCTCTAAACTAAACGGGGCGGCCACGGTGGCGCAGCGGTAGAGTTGCTGCCTTATAGCGCTTGCAGCGCCGAAGACCCGGGGTCTGTACGGAGTTTGTACGTTCTCCCCGTGACCTGCGTGAATTTTCTCCGAGATCTCCAGTTTCCTCCCACACTCCAAAGACGTACAGGTTTGTAGGTTAATTGGCTTGGTGTAAGTGTAAAGTGTCCCTAGTGTGTGTACAATGGTGTTAATGTGCAGGGATCGCTGTTCGGTGCGGACTCAGTGGGCAGTGTGTACAAAGGTGGACGTGTGAGGAGAGGGACGTGGGTTCACTGGTCGATCCACACATCCAAGGGAAGGTGACGGCTGGAGGCCCCGCAGCAGCCTGGGGCTCGCCTAGATCGGGCACCGCTCATAACACCTAGAGAGTGGACTGGGACATTGAAAATGGCGCCAAATCCTGGCATCTCTTGCATGCCGTCTCAGTGGACTCTATCTGCAGACATTGCTAATCGGGCCTTGTGCTTCAGTATGTCAATACTTTATTGGAGAGTTTAGTTTAGTTTAGTATCATTTCGTTTGGAGATACAACGCGGATACAGGCCCTTTGGCCCACCAAGTCCACGCCAACCAACGATCCCCGCACACTAACACTATCCTACATGCATGAGTGACAATTTACATTAACACCAAGCCAATTAGGCACGGGTTATTGATTGGGGATGATCAGCCATGATCACAATGAATGGCGGTGTTGGCTCGAAGGGCCGAATGGCCTGCTCCTGCACCTATTTTCTATGTTTCTATGTTTCTAATTAGCCGACATACCTGTACATCTTTGTAGAGTGGGGGGAATCTGAGTATCTCTGTGAAAACCCACACAGGTCACAGAGAGAATGTACAAACTCCCTACAGACAAGTACCTGTGGTCAGGATGGAACCTGGGTCTCTAGCGCAGTAAGGCAGCAACTCTACCGCTGTGTCACCCACCGTGCTAGTGTATAAGAAAATAATTTCACTGTGCGTTTGCACATGTGACAATAAAGCACCGTTGAACCACTGAACCAGGGTGAGGCCAGATACAAACTGGAAGAAGAACACTTCATGTTCCGCCTGTGTAGTCCTCAAGCCAACGGTATGAACATTGAATTCTCTGATTTCAGGACATCTGTTGCCACTCTGTCCCTTTGTCTTTCCTTCAGATCTGCCCAGATCCTTTCATACAACATCTTATTTTCCAAGAACCGCACCCAACCCAAGCCCTATAATCTGCAGAAGGGCCCTGACCCGACTGGTCACACAGGTTCACAAGTTATAGGAGTAGAATTAGGCCATTTGGCTGATCTCTGCCTCCGAATCCCATTTTCCTGCCTCCTCCCCATAAATCTTGAGACCCGTTCTAATCAAGAATTTGTCTACCTCTGCCTTACAAATATCCACTGACACATACCATGTGCTCCAGGGATGCTGCCTTAGCCGCTGAGTTACTCCAGCATGGAACATGGAACATAGAACAGTATCAAGAACCAGAGGAGTGTGCTGCACAGAGGCCTAGTGGTAGTGTTGTCCATACAGAGTTTGCACGCTCTCCATGTAACCGTGTAGGTTCTCACCGGATGCTCCAGTTTCTTCCCAGGCTCAAAGACTTTTGTTAATCAGCATCTGGGTCATTCTTTGGAAAATGAACCAAAATGTCACACACGTGACCTGATGTCATGACATAAAGCAATACATTAAAAAATTCTTCGAAGAGATTAATCTTATTCATTGCTATTTTCCCACCAACAGAACTATAATGCATGTCTGCTAAAGATATGAACTTTCTAGCTTTTTAAAATTTAGTTTGTAGGATAGAACTGAGTTATGAAAAAATGCTGCCATGTGAGGTCACACACGTAACTAGTCATATTTGACCTCTGACCCAAAACAAACATTGTCAGCATCTATCTATCTATCTTTATTACTAAAAGTGTTATCTTGACCACTTCCTGTTGTACTGTATATTGATTTTAGAAAAAACGCTGCCACTTACGGCTGTGATTTTTGGCCATACTACTCAGTGTCCCCCTCCGCTGCGCAGGACGAGGATTTTTCCCATTGATGACAAATAAAAGAGTTATTAGTGTTTACAAAATGTTGAGATTCTCTCTCCTGAAGGCCACGCCCCTTCCGGAGGGACTATAAAACCCGGAAGTGTTGAGTGCCTCAGTCAGTCTCTACAAGATGGGGGAGCGAGCGTGTCACGTCTCTCAGTCTCAGCTGTGAATAACACTGAACACATGTGTACTAAACTGTGAGTGTGGTTTTACTGACCTTGAGTGCCCTTAATGTGGTTTGAAAATGAAAATGTGGTTGGTTTGAAATAAAGCACAGCAAATGGTTGGTGGTGGTTGGTTTGAAATAATGCACAGCAAATGGTTGATGGTGGTTGGTTTGAAGTAAAGCACAACAAATGGTTGGTGGTGGTGGTTTGAAATGGCAAACCATTAAACGTCTAAACTGGACAACTTCCCGTTTGCACTGCATATTGATTTTAGATAAAATGCTACCACATGGCTGTGATTTTTGGCCATCTTACTCAGTCCCACTCCGCTCATCAGGTGCAGAGGATTCTTCCCATCAATGAAAAATAAAAGTGTTATTAGTGTTTAAAATATGTTGAGAATCTCTCTCCTGTCAATCACGCCATGAAGGCCACGCCCGTTCCGGTGAGAGGGGGGAGGGATTATTATACCCGGAAGTGTGTTTGTGGCTCAGTCTCTGCAAGATGGGAGAGGGAGAGGTCATGACTATGTCTGAGCTGCAAATCAACTGAACACACTGAATGTCTACTGAACTGTGAGTGTGGTGTTTATGTGGTGTTTTGTGTGGTTTTATGGTGGTTTCACCCTGCTTGAAATGGTATGACACTGCATTTGAATGTGGTGGCCTTGCTCCCTGCTTGAAATGGTATGAAACTGCACTGGAATTTGGTGCCCTTGCACCCTGCTTGAAGTGGTATGAAACTGCACTTGAAATTTGTGGCCTTGCACCCTGCTTGAAGTGCTATGAACCTGCACTTGAATTTGATGGCCTTGTGCCCTGCTTGAAGTGGAATGAAACTGCACTTGAATTTGGTCGCCTTGCACCCTGCTTCAAGTGGTATGAAACTGCACTTGAATTTGGTGGCCTTGCACCCTGCTTGAAGTGGTACGAAACTACACTTGTATTTGGTGGCCTTGCACCCTGTTTGAAGTGGTATGAAACTGCATTTGAATTTGGTGGCCTTACACCCTGCTTCAAGTGGTTGGAAACTCCACTTGAATTTGGTGGCCTTGCACCCTGCTTGAAATGGCATCAAACTGCACATAAATTTGGTTGTCCTGACACCCTGCTTGAAATGGTATGAAACTGCACTTGAATGTTGTGACCCTGCACCCTGCTTGAAGTGGTATGAAACTGCACTTGAATTTAGTGGCCTTGCACCCTGCTTGAAGTGGTAGGAAACTGCACTTGAATGTAATGGCCTTGCACCCTACTTGAAGTGGTATGAAACTGCACTTGAATTTGGTGGCCTTGCACCCTGCTTGAAATGGCATGAAACTGCACTTGCATTTGGTGGCCTTGCACCCTGCTTGAAGTGGCATGAAACTGCACTTGAATGTAATGGCCTTGCACCCTGCTTGAAGTGGCATGAAACTGCACTTGAATTTGGTGGCCTTGCACCCTGCTTGAAGTAGCATGAAACTGCACTTGCATTTGGTGGCCTTGCACCATGCTTGAAGTAGCATGAAACTGCACTTGAATTTGGTGGCCTTGCACCCTGCTTGAAGTAGCATGAAACTGCACTTGCATTTGGTGGCCTTGCACCCTGCTTGAAGTGGCATTAAACTGCACATGAATATGGTGGCCTGGCACCCTGGTTGAAATGGTATGAAACTGCACTTGAATGTGGTGACCCTGCACCCTGCTTGAAGTGGTATGAAACTGCACTTGAATTTGGTGGCCTTGCACCCTCCTTGAAGTGGTACGAAACTGCACTTGAATTTGGTGGCCTTGCACCCTGCTTGAAATGGTATGAAACTGTACTTGAATTCAGTGGCCTTGCAACCTGCTTGAAATGGTCGGAAACTGCACTTGAATTTGGTGGGCTTGCACCCTGCTTGAAATGGTAGGAAACTGCATTTGAATTTGGTGGCCTTGCACCCTACTTGAAATGGAATTTCAAGGAATAGCCGTGAGCCAACTGCCAGCCCATCAGCCGTGAGTGAGCTGCGAGCACATCAGGCTTGAGGACTGAGCTGCCACCCCAAGAATCCATTTGGCCTGCAATGTCCATACTAGCCCTCTGGAGAACTGTCCCTTCAGTCCCCAACAGCCATACTAGCGCTCCAGAAAGCCCCCCCCCCCCACAGGCCACAAGTATTGGAATTGGTGGAGAGATGGAATATTGCGTTTGGGGACCAGTCCTCCCGTGTGAACATGGGACCCAACGGGTCCCACTTAGTCTAGTATATTACTAAAAGTCTTGTCTTGTTTGCGTGTGTGTCTGTGATTGAGTGAGCTCAAGGAACTATGCCAAAACGGTACACAAAACGGTGCACATTTTTTTGCACCACCTTACTCACCATTGAGCTGTGGTTGTTTGTATCAAGTTTCATTCACATTGATGTTATATTTCACGTCATCACAATTGAGTCCGCACCGAAGAGCGATCCCCTTACACTTGTATTATCCGACAGATTGGGAATAATTTACCGAAGCCAACGATTCTACAAGCCTGCACTTCATTGGAATCTGAGAAGAAACCAGAGCTCCCGAAGAAAACCCACGCAGGTCACGGGTAGAATGTACAAACTCCATACAGACAGCACCTGTAGTCAGGATCGATACCGGGTTTCTGGTGCTGTAAGGCAGCAACTCTACCGCTGCACCACCATGCTGCCCCTGGCTAGGTGATGCAAGGTTCCTGATCTATTTCCTCTACACCTTCTCATTGATGCAGATCGATTCTGACCACAAGTACTGCCGGTTTGGAGTTTGCACGTTCTCCACCCGAAATGTCACCTGTTCCTTTTCTCCTGCGATGTTGCCTGACCCGGTGAGCTTTTTGTATCTATCTTCCCCAGAGTATAGAAGTTGGGAGGTAATATCACAGTTGTACAAGACATTGGTGAAGCCACACTTGGAGGATTGAGTTCAATTTTGGTCACCCTGGTATCAGAAATATGTTGTTAAGCTGGAATGGGTGCAGAAAAGATTTACAAGGATTTTGCCAGGACTCGAGGGCCTGAGCTATAGGGAGATGTTGAGCAGGCTACGACTTTATCCCTTGGAGCGCAGGAGGATGAGGGGTGATCTTGTTGCAAGATCATGAGAGGAATAGATCAGGTCAAGTTGTTTGCCCAGAGTAGGGGAATCGAGAACCAGAGGACATGGGTTTAACGTAAGGGGGAAAAATGTAATGGGAACCTGAGGGACAGCTTTTTTACACAAAGGGTGGTAGGTGTATGGAATGAGCTGAGCCAGGTACTATCACAATGTTTAGGAAACATGTAGACAGGTGCATGGATAGGACAGATTTAGAGAGATATGAGCCTAAAGCAGGCAGGTGGGACTAGATGGGCACGTTGGCCAGTGTGGGCAAGTTGAGCCGAAGGGCCTGTTTCCACACGATATTACTCTAAGTAGTTCTATGACTATAGCAAAGAGCAGAAAATTCAGAATACTCAATCCATTCATAAGCAAGCTTATCCTCCCATTTCCATTTCTGTACAAAACATGAGCGAAAAATAAAAGACGCTTCTCACCTCGGTGGAACTTTTTGACAATAAACTCAGCGGCCTAATTAGTTTCTCCACGGCAACTATTTCATGGGCTGCCTGGGGCAGATTCCGTCTCTTTTGTATCTGCAAGAAGCAGTCCCCTGCAAGGGAGAAGTTTGTGCTGTTAAACATCAAAAAAAGATTAACACTCTAATTTAAAAATAACAAAAAATGCTGGAAGCCCTCAACACATAAGACCAGAACTTCACACAGTAAGGTCATAAGGGATAGGATAGAATTAGGCCATTCGGTCCATCAAGTCTCCTCTGCCATTCAATCACGGCTGATCTATCTCCATCCTAACCCCATTCTCCTGCCTTCTCCCCACAACCTCTGACACCTGTAAAACCACTTTGTCTTTATCTTTAAATGTTTAGAACCAAGGCTTTATAATGTTGCAGCATAACTTCCCAACTTCTGCATTTGATGTAGAAACAAGGAACTGCAAATGCTGGTTCAGCACTGCTCTCTGGTTGTGGTAGGATGATTCAGTTGCCAGCTGCTATCAGGTAACTGAATCATCCTACCACAACCAGAGAGCAGTGCTGAACTACCATCTACCTCTTTGATGTTCATTGACTATCTTTGATCGGACTTTGCTGGCTTTACCTTGCACCAAACGTTATTCCCTTGTCATGTAACTATACACTGTAAATGGATTGATTGTAATCATGTATTGTCTTTCTGATGACTGGTTAGCTCGCAACAAAAAGCTTTTCACTGTACCTCGGTGTACGTGACAATAAACTAAACTGAAACTGGTTTAAGGGAAAAAGTGCTGGAGTAACTCAGTGGGTCAGGCACCACCTCATGTCCTGAGGTAGGGCACCTTGGTTGGCATGGACACGTTGGGCCTGTTTCCGTGCTATGTGACTCTATGACACTACCAAACAAAGGCATCTAACTGCAACACAACCCTCTACCATTTGCGTGAAAAAGTTACCCCTCAGATTCCTATTAAATCTTTTCCTCTTCACCTTAAACCTATGTCCTCTGGTGCTCGATTCCCCTAATCTGGTGAGAGACTCTGGGAACAGCTCCATCCAAGATCGCAAGAAATTGCAGCGAATTGTGGACGCAGCCCAGACCATCGCACAAACCAACCTCCCTTCCATTGACTCAATTTACACCTCACACTGCCTACTTCAATAAAAAGCAACAAGACACACAAAATACATTTTAACATAAACATCCACCACAGTGACCCCTCCACATTCCTCACTGTGATGGAAGGCGAAAAAAAAGTTCAATCTTCTCCATCTCCATCCTTCTCTTCTCTTCTCCATCCAAGTTTGCGGATGACACGAAGCTGGGGGGAAGTGTTAGCTGTGAGGAGGATGCTAGGAGGCTGTAAGGTGACTTGGATAGGTTGGGTGAGTGGGAAAATGCATGGCAGATGCAGTATAATGTGGATAAATGTGAGGTTATCCACTTTGGCGGCAAAAACAGGAAAGTTGACTATTAACTGAATGGTGGCCGATTAGGAAAAGGGGAGATGCAACGAGACCTGGGTGTCATGGTACACCAGTCATTGAAAGTAGGCATGCAGGTGCAGCAGGCAGTGAAGAAAGCGAATGGTATGTTAGCATTCATAGCAAAAGGATTTGAGTATAGGAGCAGGGAGGTTCTACTGCAGTTGTACAGGGTCTTGGTGAGACCACACCTGGAGTATTGCGTACAGTTTTGGTCTCCTAATCAAAGGAAAGACATTCTTGCCATAGAGGGAGTACAGAGAAGGTTCACCAGACTGGTTCCTGGGATGTCAGGACTTTCATATGAAGAAAGACTGGATAGACTCGGCTTGTACTCGCTAGAATTTAGAAGATTGAGGGGGCATCTTATAGAAACTTACAAAATTCTTAAGTAGTTGGACTGGCTAGATGCAGGAAGATTGTTCCCGATGTTGGGGAAGTCCAGAACAAGGGGTCACAGTTTAAGGATAAGAGGGAAGTCTTTTAGGACCGAGATGAGAAAAACATTTTTTACACAGAGAGTGGTGAATCTCTGGAATTCTCTGCCACAGAAGGTAGTTGAGGCCAGTTCATTGGCTATATTTAAGAGGGAGTTAGATGTGGCCATTGTGGCTAAAGGGATCAGGGGGTATGGAGAGAAGGCAGGTACAGGATACTGAGTTGGATGATCAGCCATGATCATATTGAATGGCGGTGCCGGCTCGAAGGGCCGAATAGCCTACTCCTGCACCTATTTTCTATGTTTCTATGTTTCCCTTCTTTGTCCTCCCGCGATCGGGGAGCTCGACTCTTCCGCTGACGGGACGATCTTCGCTCCCATAGCCGGCGGTCGGGCCCTCCGCGTTGGGGTGATCAAGCTCCCACATTCGGGTGATCTCAGCTCCCCCACGCCGGGCGATCAGACCCTGGGTCGGGGCTGGTCGAACCTACTGCGACTTTGAAGCTTCCCGATATCAGTCTCTACTCGAGTCTGCGAGCTCCTCGATGTTGAAATCCGCAGGCCACGGTTGGAGTGTCGATCCCAGGCAAGGAATCGCAGGCTCCGATGGTAAATCCACAGCCCCGCGGTGGGGCTCAAGGTCAGTCTCGAGCAAGGCCTCCAGCTCCATGATGTTAGGCCACAGAGCGACCAGAGACGCAATCCGGAAAACAATCGCATTTCCGGCAAGGTTAGACATTGAAAAAACAGTTTCCCCCGACCCCCTCCCCCACCCTCCACATAAAACAAACCAGAGAACATTAACACAAACTTTTAAAACACACTAAAAATAACAAAAAAGACAAAAAGACAGACAGACCATTGCGAGGCTGCCATTGCTGACGGTGCCATCCGGTGGAATGTGGCAACTCTTTGCATTCCTTGTGTATGTAAGCAAAGATTTTCACCCTGTCCTGTCACATGTTCATTCATTCATCCATTACTGTTCTATGTTTGTTCTATGTTTTAATATAATCAAAGACCTTACTCTCCCTAGTCATTCCTTGATCCCCCTGCTCCCGCCCGGCAGAGGTACAGAAGCTTGAAAGCGCGAACCACCAGACTCAGGAACAGCTTCCTCCCCACTGTTATCAGGCTTCTGAACATTCCCATAAACTAAGGTAGTGTTTAATTTACTTCAACCCCATTGTGTACATTGGACTATGTCTATAGAAATGATGCGCTACAATGCTGGGAACTATATTTTTGCACTCTCTGTCTGCTTGGATAACACGCAAAACAAAGCTTTTCACTGTATCTGGTACATGTGATGATAATCAACCTAAACCTGACACATACAGTATCGTCCGGTCCTGATGTTTTAGCTTTGGATAGATGGGCATCTGCAAGATGGCATGGTGGTGCAGCGGTAGAGTTGCTGCCCTACAGCGCCAGAAATCCTGATTCGATCCTGACTACTGGTGCTGACTGTACGGAGTTTGTACTTTCTCCCCGTGACCGCGTGGGTTTTCCCTGGGTGCTCCAGTTTCCTCCCACAGTCCAAAGACGTGCAGGTTTGTAGGTTAATTGGATTCGGTAAAACTAGTAATTTGCGGTTATGTGCGGGGATCGCTGGTCGGCGTGGACCTAGTAGGACGAAGCACCTGTTTCTGCGTTGTATCTCTAAACTAAAGTAAACTAAACTAAACTAACCCTGGCAATACGTTCAAGGCAGCAACCACCTTCTGTGTAAAAAGCTTTCCCCGCACATATGTTTGACATGCTGAAGCAATAAAGAAACAAAGATGAGTTCAGAGATACAGCACGGAATCAGGCCTTTTGGCCCAACGAGTCCAGGACCACCAATGATCCCCGCATACTTAAACTATCCTATACACACAATAGACAATAGACAATAGGTGCAGGCGTAGGCCATTCGTCCCTTCGAGCCAGCACCACCATTCAGTGTGATCATGGCTGATCATCCCCAATCAGTACCCCGTTCCTGCCTTCTCCCCATATCCTCTAACTCCGCTATCTTTAAGAGCACTATCTAGCTCTCTCTTGAAAGTATCCAGAGAACCGGCCTCCACCGCCCTATGAGGCAGAGAATTCCACAAGGAACAATTTTACATTTACACCAATTAACCTACAAACCCGTATGTCTTTGGAGTGTGGGAGGAAACTGAAGATCTCGGAGAAAACCCACGCAGGTCACGAGGAGAACGTACAAACAGACAGCACCCATAGTCGGGATTGAACCCGGGTCCCAGGTGCTGCAAGGCAGCAGCTCTACCACTGCACCACCGTGCCACCCAAGCTTTGCAAAAGATTATGCAAAAGTTTTGCAAAGAATAAAGAAATAAAATGTGTTTGTCTAATTATTAGAGCGTGTCACAGGAGCACTGAACATAATAGCCATATACACTCATATGGTGCACAAGATCATGTCTACCTTCAGGGAACATTCAATTCAAAATCACTGAACCAAACATTCTTTCTCATCAATGCTTTCCCAATTTGTGCAATTCACCTTTATTATAATCAACATTTCCAGGCACTGTACTACAAAGTTCATCATATACAAGCTTTAATTTACACACATCGTTATATAAGCAGTTACTGCCCCCTTGATGTATCTTTGATCTATAAACATCTGCAGTTTGCTTGCTTCTCTCCAATAAACTCCCACTTAAAAAAGATGCCAGATGTTGGAGCAACTCAGCGAGTCTAGTTTAGTTCAGTTTAGTTTAGTTCAGTTTAGTCTAGTTTAGTTTAGTTTAGTTTAGTTCAGTTTAGTTTAGTTTAGTTCAGTTTAGTTTAGTTTAGTTTAGTTTAGTTTAGTTCAGTTTAGTTTAGTTTAGTTTAGTTCAGTTTAGTTTAGTTTAGTTCAGTTTAGTTCAGTTTAGTTTAGAGATACTGCGCAGAAATAGGCCCTTCGGCCCACCGAGTCCGCACCGACAAGCGATCCATGCACACTAACACTATCCCACACACACTGTGGACAATTTACATTTATACCTAGCTAATTAACCTACAAACCATCTTTGGAGTGTGCAAAGAAGCAGAAGATCTCGGGAAAAAAACCCACGCAGGTCACGGGGACGACGTACAAATTCCGTTCAGACAAGCACCCATGGTCAGGATCGAACCTGGGTCCCTGGTGCAGTTAGACAGAAACTCTACCGCTGCACCACTGTGCCAGTCAGGCAGCACCTTTGGATAACATTGAAAGGTTGCATTTCGAGTCGGGACCCTCTCATTTCAATCAGACTGAAGAAGGGTCCTGGCCCAAAACATCACCTATCCATACGTTCTAGGAGCAGAATTAGGTCATTCATCCCATCGAGTCTACTCTGCCAATCAATCATGGCTGATCTATCTCTCCCTCTCACCCCCTTTCTCCTGCCTTCTCCCCATAACCCCTGACACCCATACTAATCATGAATCTGTTAATCTCCGCTTTAAGTTCCATTGACTTGGCCCCCACAGCCGTCTGTGGCAAAGAATTCCACTGGATCACCACCCTCTGACTAAACAAATTCCTCCTCATCTTCTTTCTAAAGCTACGTCCTTTTATTCTGAGGCTATGGACTCTGGTCCGAGACTCTTCCACTATCCACGTGCTCCAGAGATGCTGCCTGACAGGCTGAGTTACTCCAGCACTCTGTGTCTTTAGACACAAAAAGCTGAAGTAACTCACCGGGACAGGAAGCATCTCTGGGGAGCAGGAATGGCTGATGTTTTGGGTCGAGACCCTTCTTCAGACCCTTTTTGTAGACCAGCATCTGCAGTTCCTTGCTTCTAAAAGTCCCACTTAAGTTTCTTACACTTATTTACCACATTAAGGCTTAGCTTGAACCAAGACATTGATGCACACCCTACCTCTGACCAGCAAGTTGAAGCAGAGAAGGAGATGTATTGACTCCATTGATGCCCGACCACAAAGCATTCTTTGCTGAAAGGGATTCTGCAAGAACGCCACCTCTTCCTACACGTTGACTTGACTAAATGTGTGTGTTTTAAGATGGCTTAGCTGGGCAGCAAAGAAAGTAACTCCACCCATTATGAAATATGATCTTTTGTCTACCCACTTATTGATTCTTGGAAAAACATAATCGTGCTGGCAGGCCTGAGAAAGAATAGTAACTGCAATACATCATCATCTGGTGACAAGGTGCATGACAACACGTGGTGTGCTGGTCACAGAAGGGTCTCTATTATCGTCCAATACGATCATTCCACCATTTTAAAACTCATGGATCTCTCGATTATGTTATCTGATTACATTATCTGATTTCATTGGAAGGCACGCAAACAAAATCTTTTCACTTCTTTCCACAGACTACGTGACAATAATAGATCATTGTCAATAAAGATTTCCGCTGAATTTCAGCCGAAACCTTCAAGGGCAGTACCAAAGGTTCACATAATTACAGAGGCAAGGGATCTCAGATTAGCAACAGTTCTCTATCCACAGATGTCACTGGAATTTACAAGTGCTTCCGGGAATTGTTTTACTTCATTTTATCATGTTATCATGTTGGTGAAACCTGTGGAAATCTGTGGAATTCATTACCACAGAAGGCTGTGGAGGACGACGTCAATGGATATTTTTAAGGCAGAGATTGACAGATTCTTGATTAGTACAGGTGTCAGGGGTTATGGGGAGAAGGCAGAAGAATGGGGTTCAGAGGGAAAGATAGTAGATCAGCCCTGATTGAATGGCGGCATAGACTTGATGGGCCAAATGACCTAATCACTTATGAACATAAACAGATTTCTGGCATGCATTCAGTTTAGTTTAGATAAATACAGCACGGTAACTGGGCCTTCAGCCCACCTAGTCCCCGCCGACCCACGATCCCTGCACACTAACATGATCCTACACACACTACGGGCAATTTACCTGCGTGGGTTTTCTTTCGAGATCTTCGGTTTCCTCCCACACTCCAAAGACATACAGGTTCGTAGGCTAATTAGCTTGGTAAAATTGTAAATTGTTCCTCGTAAATTGTCGCTGGTCGGCGCCGAAGTGGGCCGAAGGTCGTGTTTCCGCCCTGTATCTCTAAAGTCTAAAGTCTGAAGTTATCCCACACTGCTGTTTCTGTGGAGTCCCATGCTTTTGACCAGTGATGAAACATAAAACATAGAACAGTACAGCACAGGAAGGGGCACTTCGGCCCACAATGTCTGTGTCGAACATGATGCCAAATTAAACTAATCTCCTCTGCCTGTACATGATCCATATCCCTCCATTCCATCAACTTCCATGTGCCTATTACACCCATTCCCCCACACAACCCGCTCCCCCCACACCACCCGCTCCCCCCACACCACCCCCTCCCCCCACACCACTCCTCCCCCCCCACACCATGGTGGAATATTACATTGGGGAATGGGTTGCATTGGGAGACCAGGCCTCCCATGTGACTGGGACCCAGCGGGTTCCACTTAGTCCAGTATATTATTAAAACTCTCATTATGTTTGTTTCTATATGTGTGTGTGTGTGTGTGTGTGTGTGTGTGTGTGTTTGTGTGTGTGTGTGTGTGTGTGTGTGTGTGTGTGTGTGTGTGTGAGTGTGTGTGTGTGTGCGTGCGTGCGTGCGTGCGTGCGTGCGTGCGTGCGTGCGTGCGTGTGTGTGTGTGCATGTCTGCCCACTACAATTTTTGGATCACCTTACTCACCATTGTCCTGTGGTGTGTTTTTATCAAGTTTCGTTCAACTTTACAAAATCCAGTTTAAGAAAAATCACTTGAAGTTGCAGTGGCAGTTAGCAGCTATAATGTCACAATGGGATTTCATTTACAGAAACTGCCCGTCGGCAGTGCTCCACCTCTCATATCTATCTATCTATCTATCTATATTTAAAACTGTGTGTGTGTGTGTGTGTGTGTGTGTGTGTGTGTGTGTGTGTGTGTGTGTGTGTGTGTGTGTGTGTGTGTGTGTGTGTGTGTGTGTGTGTGTGTGTGTGTGTGTGTGTGTGTGTGTGTGTGTGTGTGTGTGTGTGTGTGTGTGTGTGTGTGTGTGTGTGTGTGTGTATCTGCCTGTCTTGTGGGTTCCAGCCTTGCCTTTGATTTGTTGCTACGCAGAAATGCCGAGATGTTTTCCATTTCGGTAGAGATTTCACTTTTCATTCCAAGTATCCACTCCTGATTAAATTTCG
>CM075977.1:392872922-392900480 GCA_038087875.1 Malacoraja senta
GCTGCAAAGGCATATGTAAATGGCTCCATTCCGATTGGACATCTGTGACCATTGTGCATTGTGACATCACACAACGGAATCTTTACTAACATTCTACGGCTGAGCTGTTTTTTAAAACATTTTGAAATGTTGGTTTGGGGGGGGAGAGAGGTATTTTATTTTAAAAAGCGTACCTAAACACGACCAAATTTAATCAGGATCGTCTATTCGTAAAGATAAACGTAACCTCTTTAGAAACGGTAAAAAATATCGGCGTTTCCGCGCGCCGCGCGGGCGCGGGGCGGTATCAAAGGCGGGACAAGTCAAGCAGAACATTGGACGTACAGACGTACAGAACGTTGGACGTACAGACGTACAGACGGACGACAGCCAGAGAGTTTTAAAAGTATACTAGACCAAGTGCAGACCCGTTGGGTCTGGTCCCCGAAAGTGCTTGACACCCCGGGGTGTTGTTCCCGAACGTGCATCAGACCCCGGGGTGAAAATCTGCTGAAAAAAAGATGGCGTCGTTTTCGGAAAAAATCGGAGAAAATCGGTGAAAAAAAGATGGCGTCGTTTTCGGAGAAAATCGGGGAAAAAAAGATGGCGTCGTTTTCGGAGAAAATCGGAGAAAATCACATGGGGGTGGGGGGGGGGGGGGGATGGATTTTATTAAAAAACGTGTACATAAACAGGACCGAATTTAATCAGGAGTGGCTATTCGTAAAGATAAATGTCATCTCTTTGGAAATGGTAAAAAATATGGGCCTTTCCGCGCGCTGTGTGGGCCAGGGGCGGTATCAAAGGTGGCGTACGGACGTACAGACGTACAGACGTACAGACGTACAGACGTACAGACGGACGACAGCCAGAGAGTTTTAAAAGTATATAGATAGAAGATAGATAAGATAGATAGATAGATAGATAGATAGATAGATAGATGGATAGATGGATAGAATAGAATAGAATATAGAATAGAATAAAGTAGAATAGATAGATAGATAGATAGATAGATAGATAGATAGAATAGAATATAGAATAGAATAAAGTAGAATAGATAGATAGATAGATAGATAGATAGATAGATAGATAGATAGATAGATAGATAGATAGATAGATAGATAGATAGATAGATAGATAGATAGATTAGTATGGTAAGGGATTAGACAGGTTTTGGAAGGATATGGCAAATGCAGGCAGGTGGGACAAGTATAGCTGGGATATGATGACCGGAGTGGGCAAGATGGGCCGAAGGGCATGTTTCCATGCTTATCACTCTATGACAACTAATCAACACTTATCCATCTAAGTACGTGTGTATCCAATCCCTCAGCTTGCTGGCTTTGGTAACATTTGTAAATCGTCCCTAGTGTGTGGGTTCGTGCTAGTGTACGGGGAGATCGCTGTCCAGCACGGACTCGGTGGGGCGAAGGGCCTGTTGTAATGCTGATGTTAAAATCTAAATGTGTGCAGGTTCATACTTCCCTGAACGTGGCGTCACAGGTATATAGTGAGTGTTGTAGACCAGAGGGATCTTGAGCGCAGGAACACAGTTCCCTGAAAGTGGCGTCACAGGTAGATAGGGTGGTCAAAAAGGCTTTTGACACATTGGCCTTCATTGTTCAGAGAATTGAGTATAGAAATTGAGAGGTCATGTTGCAGTTGTTTCAGATGTGGGTGAGGCCGCATTCAGTGTATTGAGTTCAGTTCAGGGCACCGTGTTACAGGAAAGATGCTGTCAAGCTGGTAATGGGGTAGAGAAGATTGACGAGGATATTGCCAGGACTCGAGGGCCTGAGCTACAGGGAAAGGTTGAGTAGGCTAAGACTATATATATTGGAGCGCAGGAGGATGAGGGGTGACCTTCTAGAGATGTATAAAATCATGAAAGGAATAGATCAGGTAGATGCACATAGTCTTGAGGGGAACAGATTTAATAGGAATCTAATGGGTAACTTTTTCCCACAAAGGGAGGTGGGTGTAAGGAATGAGCTGCCGGAGGAGGTAGTTGAGGCTTGGATTATCCCAATGTTTAAGACATAATTAGACAGGTTCAGTGATAGGACAGGTTTGGAGGGATATGGCTCAAACACAGGCAGGTTGGACAAGTGTAGCTGGGATAAACAGATACATAGATACATGGACAACAGGTGCAGGAGAAGGCCATTTGGTCCTTCGAGCCATTCAATGTGACCATGGCTGATCATCCACAATCTGTACCCCGTTCCTGCTTTCTCCCCAAATCCCTTGATACTGCTAGCCCTGAGAGCTCTATCTAACTCTCTCTTAAAAGCATCCAGTAAATTGGCCTCCACTGCATTCTGAGGCAGAGAATTCAACAAATTCACAACTCACTGGGTTAAAAAGTTTTTCCTCATCTCAGTTCTATCACGGGAGGTTAATTCCCGTGATGGAGGGACTATCATATGATGAAAGAATGGAGCGACTGGGCTTGTATTCATTGGAATTTAGTAGGATTAGTGGGGATCTTAAAGAAACATATAAAATTATTAAGGGATTGGCACGCAAGATGCAGGACACATGTTCCCGATATTGTAGGAGTCCAGAACCAGTGGCCACAGTTTAAGAATAAGGGGTAGGCCATTTAGATCTGAGATGAGGAAATACTTTTTCACACAGAGAGTTGTGAATTTGTGGCATTCTAACTTAAGAGCTCTATTTAACTCTCTCTTGAAAGCATCCAGAGAATTGGCATCCACTGCCTTCTGAGACAGAGAATTCCACAGATTCACAACTCTCTGGGTGAAAAAGCTTATTCTCATCCCTGTTCTAAATGGCCTTCCCCTTATTCTTAAATTGTGGCCCCTGGACTCCCCCAACATTGGTAACATGTTTCCTGTCTCTAGTGTGTCCAATCCCTTAATAATCTTATATGTTTCAATAAGATCCACTCTCATTCTTCTAAATTCCAGTATGTACAAGCCGTCACACCATTTTTTAAACATATGTTTGTCCCACCATCACAGGAATTAACCTCGTGAACCTACGCTGCATTTGCTCAATAGCAAGAATGTCCTTCCTCAAGTTTGGAGACCAAAACTGCACACAATACACCAGTTGAGGTCTCACTAGGGTCCTGTACAACTGCAGAATGTCCTCTTTGCTCCTATACTCAACTCCTCTTGTTATGAAGGCCAACATACCATTATGTTTCTTCACTGCCTGCTGTATCTGCATGCTTACCTTCAGTGACTGATGAACAAGGACACCCAGTTCTCATTGTACTCATTGTAGACATGTTGAACAGGTACTTTGGATCTGTCTTCATTAAGGAAGACACAAACAATCTCCCAGATATACTAGTGGCCAGAGGACTGAGGGTGACAGAGGAACTGAAGGAAATCCACATTAGGCAGGAAATGGTGTTGGGTAGACTGATGGGACAGAAGGCTGATAAATCCCCAGGGCCTGATGGTCTGCATCCCAGGGTACTTAGGAAAGTGGCTCTAGAGATCGTGATAATTGGTGATAATTTTCCAATGTTCTATAGATTCAGGATCAGTTCCTGTGGATTGGAGGGTAGCTAATGTCATCCTACTTCTTAATACAGGAGTGAGAGAGAAAACGGAACTATAGACCAGTTAGCCTGACATCAGTGGTGGGTAAGATGCTGGAGTCAATTACAAATTTGACATACCGGCATATTTGGATAGCAGTAACAGGATCGGTCAGAGTCAGCATGGATTTCCGTAGGGAAAATCATATCTTCTGAATCTTCTGAATTTGTAGTCAGCAGGACAGTACTCTGCATATCGCCAACTTGGATGTGTGATGCATCCTAAGGTGCTGTTAGTGACCCCTTAAAACTATCTAGTGAAGGAGAGTTGACTATATTGTTGTCTAGTTTATTCCATTCCCTTAAGGTTCTTACAAAGAATGAGCTCTTATAAATATCTGTGCTGGCGAATGGGATTTCTATTTACAATCATTTCTCTTTCTTGCCCTCCTTTCTTTTGAGTACGTTATGTATCTATCTTCAGCTTTGCCCACGATCCCCTTTTGAATCTTGTTCAACATGGCTAGTCTGTTCCTTGCCTTTGGTGTTTCCAGCGTTTCCCACTCCAGGTCGAACAACATCTACGTGACACTGCTACCTCTATTGTAGTCCCCGATGCAAAAGCGTGCTGCTTTACTCTGTACCCCTTCTAGTTTGTTGATAAGACCAGTTTTGTATGGGTCCCAGGCACATGAAGCATATTCCAGTAAGGGTCCAACCAATGTTGTATATGCTGTGGTTTTCACTTCCGTTGGGCAGAACCAGAGGTTTCGTCTAAGGAATCCTAGTGTCTGGTTGGCTTTAGTGACCGTGTTGTTCACGTGTTCCCTCCACGAAAGCTTGTTATCAAGATGAATCTTCTGGAATTGTTTGAGGATGTAACAGGGAAACTGGACTACGGATGTAACTGGGAAAATGGACAAGGGAGAGCCAGTGGATGTAGTGTACCTGGTCTTTCAGAAAGCCTTTGATAAGGTCCCACATAGATTAGTGGGCAAAATTAGAGCACATGATACTGGGGGTAGGGTACTGACATGGATAGAAAATTGGTTGGGAGACAGGAAACAAAGAGTAGGGATTAACGGGTCCCTTTCTGAAAGGCAGGCAGTTACTAGTGGGGTATCGCAAGGCTTGGTGCTAGGACTACAGCTATTTACAATATACATTGATGATTTAGATGTGGGGATTGGGTGGTAACAGTAGCATATATGCAGATGACACAAAGCTGGGTTGCATTGTGAACTGTGAAGAGAATGCTATGAGGATGCAGGGTGGACACTTTGAGTGGGCAGATGCATGGCAGATGCAGATTAATGTGGATAAATGTGAGGTTATCCTCTTTGGTGGCAAAAACAAGAAGGCAGATTATTATCTGAATGGTGTCATTAGAAAAGGGGAAGTACAACGAGATCTGCTTGTCCTTGTTCATCAGTCACTGAAGGTAAATGTAGAAACATAGAAACATAGACAATAGGTGAAGGAGTAGGCCATTCGGCCCTTCGAGCCTGCACCGCCATTCAATATGATCATGGCTGATCATCCAACTCAGTATCCTGTACCTGCCTTCTCTCCATACCCCCTGATCCCTTTACCCACAAGGGCCACATCTAACTCCCTCTTAAATATACCCAATGAACTGGCCTCAACTACCTTCTGTGGCAGAGAATTCCACAGATTCACCACTCTCTGTGTGAAAAATGTTTTTCTCATCTCGGTCCTAAAAGACTTCCCCCTTATCCTTAAACTGTGACCCCTTGTTCTGGACTTCCCCAACATCGGGAGCAATCTTCCTGCATCTAGCCTGTCCAACCCCTTAAGAATTTTGTAAGCATGCAGGTACAGCATGCAGTGAAGAAACCTAATGGCATGTTGGCCTTCATAACAAGAGAAGTTGCATATAAGAGCAAAGAGGACATTCTGCAGTTGTACAGGACCCCTAGTGAGACCACACCTGGCGTATTTGTGTGCAGTTTTGGTCTCCAAACTTGAGGAAGGACATTCTGGCTATTGATCGAATGCAGCGTAGGTCCACGAGGTTAATTCCCGGGATGGCGGGACTGTCATATGTTGAAATAATGGAGCGAATGGGCTTGTATACACTGGAATTTAGAAGGATGAGAGAGGATCTTATTGAAACATGTAATATTTCGGTGACATCGGGAGCTCGCGGGTCCCTGGTGGGAGACCGCTTTTCGGAGCTCCCTCAATGGCAGCTACTCCCGCCCGAGTTGCGGGGTTGAAGATGACCTGAAGCGGGGTCTTACATCGCCCGGCGTGGCTTTAATGGCCGCGGGACTTGCTAGCGCGGGACTTGGAGGAGTAAGGAATGGGAGGTTGCCAGCTTGGGCAAGTAAGGGTTGGGAGGAAGGCATCTTGCAGGAGTAAACGGTAGTAGGTAGCCAGCTTGGGGGTGTAAGGAATGGGAGGTAGCCAGCTTGTAAGGGAGGTAGCCGAACGTAGTAAGGTTAGACCAGTCTGGGTCCAGCTGAATTTGCCAAAACAAGCTTTTGGCATCCAGAACTGAGAATACTAATGCGTTGCCTATTTGAGCAGCAACTTCCTCTACCATTCGCATAGGGTAGTGCAGGCCTTTGATAGCTGTTGAGATCGCTGAGGTTTATGCAAATACGGATTTCCTCCTTGTTTTTTCCCGTTGCAACCACCATGGTGGAAACCCAGTCAGATGGGTCAGTAACTTCAGCAATCACACCCATGGAGACCATCCGCTTGAGTTCATTGTGTACTCTGTCAGGTATGGCATGCAGAACACAATGTGGTGCTCAAATCACAGGAGTGACGTTGGGATCAACGGCAATGTGGCACTTGAGGGGCAACTTGCCAAGCTGGTCATTAAATAGTTCTCTGTATTGAGAGAGTATTTGCTGAGTGGGTTCCTTGGCGAGAAAGAGTTGATGAACAGCGCGTCAAAAGTATACTAGGCCTAGTTCGTGCATTCATTGATACCAAGCAGAGTTTCAGAATCCCCCTTGACGATATAAAACTTTAGGGTATGAGACTGCGAGTCTATGATGCAGTTTAAATTAGTCTGTCCAAGCGGGTGTAGAACATCTCCCCCATAGGCCTGAAGCATGGCCGAGGCCTTTTCAACATGTTCAGCATTAGGTATTTTTTTAAACTCAGACAACGAGATAACATTGCATTTTGCGATCACAGGCTTGTTATTCACAAACATGGTTACCTCAGGGTCAAGTTGCTTGTTAGAGGAAGGGAGGAGTGGCACGGGAACAGCAACATCTTGCAAAGTGGTTGAATTTATTGCAGAAATTGCAGATTTTACCGTAAGCAATACAGAATTCCCGACCCGGAGCATGAGAATAGTTACAATTAGGACATCGAGCAGCAGACCTTCTCTGCTGCCAGGCCGGGGAAGGCTGTGGAGGGCTAATACGACAGGAGGTGTCTGTAAGGTTGACACTATACTGTGAACGCTGGCCAGAGATCACAGACTTAATGTGAGAAGATGTTATCTCAACAATCCGACAGGCGTTCAGTGTTACGGAGCAATTCATCTCTTAACTTGTCATTAAACATACCCCCAATGATTTTCTCGGGGATGATTTCATCGCATTAATCCCGAAATTAACATCATGCAGCCATGTGTTTTAAGTCGCTAATAAAACATTCTACTGGCTCACCAATCCATTGCATACGAGCATAAAACTTGGTACATTCGATAATATAGTTCAAGGGGGGGTCACACTACTGTCTACACATTGCAAGTAGGACAGCAGGGTCATCAATCGTTTCTGCAGGCACTTGGATCTGTCCATTTGCATCTAAAACAGCAGGCTCAAATGTGAAATGGTCCGCACGTTTCATTGCCTCAGGACCAGCCAGGTTGAGTAACACAGCACGTACATTTGGAGGATTGTTGCGATGAACGATGCGAACGTAGTGAGTGTAGTCACGCTCGTAAAGGCGGCAGCGTTAAGCAATGTCAGTCAAAGATCTGAGGACTGGGACAGTGAGACGAGTTTGCCATGATTGAGATAACAGGCAAATAAAACAAATATAAAATCAAAACCCTAAACACGTGAACAGAGTAGGTAAGACTCACTTCTTGACACCATGTAATGAGTCGAGTCGGACACACGTCAAGATACAACACATGTTTATTCAAGTCCACTTACAGTATCGGTCTGCAGGTCATTAAAGTAACTAGCAGCTACTCAGACTGAATTACGTAGGCAAGCTCTTGGTAATATAAATCGCATATTAGGCGGAGCAACTGTCTCCGTCTGGTCAGGGAGAGCGAGGAAGTCATTGAGAGGAGTTACAGGGAGGTGGTCACTCCAAGACCATAGGAGGCAGGCAAGTGGGTCACGGTTGGGAGAGGCAAGGGGCACAGGCAGGGACTAGAGAGTACCCCGGTGGCTGTACACCTTGACAATAAGTACTCCTGTTTGAGTACTGTTGGGGGGGGACAGCCTACCTGGGGGTAGCGACAGCGGCCGGGTCTCCGGTACAGAGACCGGTCCTGTTGCTCAGAAGGGTAAGGAAAAGAAGAGGAGGGCATTAGTAATAGGGGACTCTATAGTTAGGGGGTCAGACAGGCGATTCTGTGGACGCAGTAGGGAGACCCGGATGGGTGAGCAGAGAAACAGAGGGGTGCAAAATGCGGGCGGAAGCAATAGGTAGCAAGGTGAAAAGTAAAAGTGGCAGGCAGACAAATCCAGGGCAAAAATCAAAAAGAGCCACTTTCCAACATAATTGTATAAGGGGTAAAAGCGTTGTAAAAACAAGCCTGAAGGCTTTGTGTCTCAATGCAAGGAGCATTCGTAATAAGGTCGATGAGTTGAACGTGCAGATAGCAATTAATGATTATGATATAGTTGGGATCACGGAGACATGGCTCCAGGGTGACCAAGGCTGGGAGCTGAACATCCAGGGATATTCAATATTCAGGAGGGATAGAGAGAAAGGAAAAGGAGGTGGGGTAGCGTTGCTGGTTAGAGAGGAGATTAACGCAGTGGAAAGGAAGGACATTAGCTTGGAGGATGTGGAATCGGTATGGGTAGAGCTGCGAAACACTAAGGGGCAGAAAACGCTGGTGGGTGTTGTGTACAGGCCACCTGGCAGTAGTAGTGAAGTTGGGGATGGCATCAAACAGGAAATTAGAAATTCGTGCAACAAAGGCAAAACAGTTATAATGGGTGACTTCAATCTACATATAGCTTGGGTGAATCAAATTGGCAGGGGTGCTGAGGAAGAGGATTTCTTGGAATGTATGCGGGATAGTTATCTAAACCAACATGTAGAGGAACCAACGAGAGAGCAGGCTATTCTAGACTGTGTATTGAGTAATGAGGAAGGGTTAGTTAGCAGTTTGTTGTGCGTGCCCCCTTGGGCAAGAGTGACCATAATATGGTTGAGTTCTTCATTAGGATGGAGAGTGACATTGTTAATTCAGAAACAATGGTTCTGAACTTAAAGAAAGGTAACTTTGAGGGTATGAGACGTGAATTGGCCAAGATTGACTGGCAATTAGTTCTAAAAGGGTTGACGGTGGATATGCAATGGAAGGCATTTAAAGACTGCATGGATGAACTACAAAAATTGTTCATCCCAGTTTGGCAAAAGAATAAATCAGGGAAGGTAGTACATCCGTGGATAACAAGGGAAATCTGGGATAGTATCAAAGCAAAAGATGATGCATACAAATTAGCCAGAAAAGGCAGCATACCAGACGACTGGGAGAAATTCAGAGACCAGCAGAGGAGGACAAAGGGCTTAATTAGGAAAGGGAAAATAGATAATGAAAGAAAATTGGCAGGCAACATAAAAACTGACTGCAAAAGTTGTTATAGATATGTGAAGAGAAAGAGATTAGTTAAAAGAAATGTAGGTCCCTGTCAGTCAGAAACAGGTCAATTGATCATGGGGAACAAGGATATGGCAGACCAATTGAATAACTACTTTGGTTCCGTCTTCACTCAGGAAGACATAAATAATCTGCCGGAAATAGCAGGGGACCTGCGGGTCAAAGGAGATGGAGGAACTGAGTGAAATCCAGGTTAGTCGGGAAGTGGTGTTGGGTAAATTGAATGGGTGTGAGGCCAATAAATCACCAGGGCAAGATAGGCTGCATCCCAGAGTACTTAAGAAAGTAGCTCCAGAAATAGTGGATGCATTAGTGATAATTTTTCAAAACTCTTCAGATTCTGGAGTAGTTCCTGAGGATTGGAGGGTAGAAAACGTAACCCCACTTTTTAAGAAGGGAGAGGGAGATAAAACGGGGAATTACAGACCAGTTTTAGTCTAACATCGATAGTGGGGAAACTGCTAGAGTCAGTTATTAAAGATGGGATAGCAGCACATTTGGAAAGTGGTGAAATCATTGGACAAAGTCAGCATGGATTTACGAAAGGTAAATCATGTCTGACGAATCTTATAGAAATTTTCGAGGATGTAACTAGTAGAGTGGATAGGGGAGAACCAATTGGATGTGTTGTATGTGGACTTTCAGAAGGCTTTCGACAAGGTCCCACATAAGAGATTAGTATACAAACTTAAAGCACACGGTATTGGGAGTTCAGTATAGATGTGGATAGAGTACTGGCTGGCAAACAGGAAGCAGAGTAGGAATAAACGGGTCCTTTTCACAATGGCAGGCAGTGACTAGTGTGGGGTACCGCTAGGCTCAGTGCTGGGACCCCAGCTATTTACAATTTATATTAATGAACTGGATGAGGGAATTGAAGGCAATATCTCCAAGTTTGTGGATTACACTAAGCTGGGGGGCAGTGTAAGCTGTGAGGAGGATGCTAGGAGACTGCAAGGTGACTTGGATAGGCTGGGTGAGTGGGCAAATGTTTGGCAGATGCAGTATAATGTGGATAAATGTGAGGTTATCCACTTTGGTGGCAAAAACAGGAAAGCAGACTATTATCTAAATGCTGGCCGATTAGGAAAAGGGGAGATGCAGCGAGACCTGGGTGTCATGGTACACCAGTCATTGAAAGTAGGCATGCAGGTGCAGCAGGCAGTGAAGAAAGCGAATGGTATGTTAGCTTTCATAGCAAAAGGATTTGAGTATAAGAGCAGGGAGGTTCTACTGCAGTTGTACAGGGTCTTGGTGAGACCACACCTGGAGTATTGCGTACAGTTTTGGTCTCCAAATCTGAGGAACGACATTATAGCCATAGAGGGAGTGCAGAGAAGGTTCACCAGACTGATTCCTGGGATGTCAGGACTTTCATATGAAGAAAGACTGGATAGACTCGGCTTATACTCGCTAGAATTTAGGAGATTGAGAGGGGATCTTATAGAAACTTACAAAATTCTTATGGGGTTGGACAGGCTAGATGCAGGAAGATTGTTTCCGATGTTGGGGAAGTCCAGGACAAGGGGTCACATCTTAAGGATAAGGGGGAAATCCTTTAAGACCAAGATGAGAAAAAACTTTTTCACACAGAGAGTGGTGAATCTCTGGAACTCTCTGCCACAGAGGGTAGTTGAGGCCAGTTCATTGGCTATATTTAAGAGGGAGTTAGATGTGGCCCTTGTGGCTAAAGGGGTCAGGGGGTATGGAGAGAAGGCAGGTACGGGATACTAAGTTGGATGATCAGCAATGATCATATTGAATGGCGGTGCTGGCTCGGGGCCGAATGGCCTACTCCTTCACCTATTTTCTATGTATCTATGTAACTACTACCAAGCACTACAATTGGTTAGTAGGAAAAATATGTACATAAGGGGAATGGAAGGTATCCAGCATGAAGGGGTAAGGGATGGGAGGAATGCAGCTTGGGGGAGTGAGGGGAATGGGAGGTTGCCAGCTTGGGGGAGTAAGGGGAATGGGAGGTAGACAGCTTGGGTGAGTAAATAGGAAAGGGAGGTAGCCAGCTTGGGGGAGTAAGGGGAGTGAGGTAGCACAACTTGCCTCCCAGCTTGGGGTAGTAAGGCATAGGAGGAAGGCTGCTTGTGGGAGGAAAACAGCTTGGGTGAGGGAGTAAGGTAAGGGAGGAAGACAGCTTGGGGAGTAAGGGAAGGGCGGAAGGTAGCTTGGGGGAGTAAGGCAAATGGGAGGAAGCCAACTTGGGGCAGCTTGGGGAAGTAAGGGGTGGGAGGTAGCCAGCTTGGGGGAGTAAGGGAAAAGGAGGAAGCAAGTTTGGGGGAGTTGTTAGTCCATCAGCCGTGAGTGAGTGAACTTCGAGTCCACTAGCTGTGAGGCAGTGAGCTGTGAGTCCACCAGCTGTGAGGCGGTGAGCTGTGAGTCCACCAGCCATGAGTGAGTGAGCTGTGAGTCCACCAGCCATGAGTTATTGAGTGAGTGAGCTGTGAGTCCACCAGCTGTGAGTGAGTGAGCTGTGAGTCCACCAGCTGTGAGTGAGTGAGCTGTGAGTCCACCAGCCATGAGTGAGTGAGCTGTGAGTCCACCAGCCGTGAGTTATTGAGTGAGTGAGCTGTGAGTCCACCAATCTTACTTGTCAAGTCAAGCAGAGTGCAGAGACAACGGTTCAATCCATTCCATTTCATGTCAATCAGAGTGCAGGGCCAACAATACAATCTATTCAATTTCAAGAAAATGGGAGGTAGCCACCTTGGGGGATAAGGGATGGGAGGAAGCCAGACTGGTGGAGTAAGCAGAATGGGAGCTAGCCGGCTTGGGCGTGTAAGGGATGTGAGGTAGGCAGCTTGGGGGAAGTAAATGGAATGTTACGTAGCCAGCTTGGGGGTTTAAGGGGTGGGAGGTAGCCAGCTTGGGGAGAGTAAGGGGAATGGGAGGTAGCCAACTTGAGGGTGTTTGTTTGCTTCTGTGTCAGACGATGTAGCTCGCAGTTTGTTGGCTTCTGTCGTCGTCCAACATGTTGATAGAATTGTCGCTCGATGCGTCACAGAGTGCATCCTGTCGTCGTGTCCAGGGATCGCCACAAGGAGGCTTCTGTCATGATCCCCGCTTGGGGAAGTAAGGGGAATGGGAGGTAGCCAGCTTGAGGGAGTAAGGGATGGGAGGAAGGTAGCATGGAGGAGTTAAGGGGAGCCAGTTTGGGCGAGTAAGGGATGAAAGGTAGCCAGCTTGGGGCAGTAAGGGGAGGGATGAAGCCAGATTGGGGGATTAAAGGCAATGTGAGGTAGCCAGCTTGGGGTGAGTAAGGGGAATGGGTGGAAGTATGCTTGTGGAAGTAAGGGATGGGAGGTAACCAACTTTGGGGAGTAAGGGATAGAGGGACCCAGCTTGGAGGGATGGGAGGTAGCCAGCCTGGGTGGAAGTAAGGGATGGGAGGAAGGTGGCTTGGGGGAGTAAGGGGAATGGAAGATCGCCAGCTTGTGGGAATAAGGGGAATGGGAGATCGCCAGCTTGGGGGAGTAAGGGAAATGGTAGAAGCCAGCTTGGGGGGTAAGGAAAGGGAGAAAGCCAGCTTGGGGGAGTAAGGGGAATGGGAGATAGCCAGCTTGGGCGAATAAGGGGAATGGGAGGTAGCCAGCTTGGGGAGGGGGGTGTAAGGGATGGGAGGCAGCCAACTTGGGGGAGGAAGGGAAGCAAGGTAGCCATCTTGGGGGAGTAATGGGAATAGGAGGTAGCCAGCTTGGGTGAGTAATGGGAATCGGAGGTAGCCAGCTTGGGGAAAGTAAGAGGTGAGAGGTAGCCAGCGTGGGGGTGGAAGCAATGGGAGGCAGCCAGCTTACGGGAGAAAGGAATGGGAGGTAGTCAGATAGGAGGAATAAGGTATGGGAGGTTGCCAGCTGGGGGAGTAACGGGAATGGGAGGTTGCCAGCTTGAGGGAGTAACTGGAATGGGAGGTTGCCAGCTTGAGGGAGTAACTGGAATGGGAGGTTGCCAGCATGAGGGTGTTCGTTCGCTCGTGGGTCAGACGATGTAACTCGCTGTTGGCTTCTTTCGTCATCACACACGTTGACAGAATAGTCGCCCGACGTGTCACAGAGTGCTTCGTGTCGTCGCTTCCAGGGATCGCCACGAGGAGGCTTCTGTCATGATCCCCGCTTGGGGGAGTAAGGGATGGGAGGTAGCCAGCTTGGGGTGTAAAGGATGAGAGCTGGACAGCTTGGGGTAGTATAGGATGGGAGGAAGCCAGCTTGGGTGAGTAAGGGGAAAGGGATGAAGCCAGCTTGAGGGGAGTAAGGGGAAAGGGATGAAGCCAGCTTGAGGGGAGTAAGGGGAATGGGAGGTAGTGTGCTTGTGGAAGTAAGGGATGGGAGGTAGCCAGCTTGGGGGCAGCAAGGGGAATGTTAGGTAGCCAGCTTGGGGGAGTAACGGATGGGAGGCAGCCAGCTTCTGGGAGAAAGGAATGGGAGGTAGCCAGGTCAGCGGAATAAAGGAAGGGAGGTAGCCAGCTTGGGGGTGTAAGGGGAATGGGCGGAAGCCAACTTGGGGGAGTAAGGGGACTGGGAGGTAGCCGGCTTGAGGAAGTAAGGGATGGGAGGAAGGTAGCATGGAGGAGTTAAGGGTATTCAACTTGGGCAAGTAAGGGATGGGAGGTAGCAAGCTTTGGGGAGTAAGGAATAGAGGGACCCAGCTTGGAGGGATGGGAGGTAGCCAGCGTGGGCGATATAAGGGATGGGAGGAAGGCAGCTTAGACAATAGACACTAGACAATATGTGCAGGAGTAGGCCATTCGGCCCTGCGAGCCCGCACCGCCATTCAATGTGATCATGACTGATCATCCCCAATTAGTACCCCGTTCCTGCCTTCTCCCCATATCCCCTGACTCCGCTTTTTTTAAGAGCCCTATCTAGCTCTCTCTTGAAAGCATCCAGAGAACCTGCCTCCACCACCCTCTGAGGCAGAGAATTTCACAGACTCAACACTCTCTGTGAGAAAAAGTGTTTCCTCGTCTCCGTTCTAAATGATGTACTCCTTATTCTTGAACTGTGGCTCCTGGTTCTGGTTTCCCCCAACATCGGGAACATGTTTCCTGCCTGTAGCGTGTCCAAACCCTTAACAATTTTATATGTTTCAATGAGATCCCCTCTTATCCTTCTAAACTCCAGAGTGTACAAGCCCAGCTGCTCCATTCTCTCAACATATGACAGTCCCGCTATCCCGAGAATTAACCTCGTAAACCTACGCTGCACACCCTCAATAGCAAGAATTTCCTTCCTCAAATTAGGGGACTGAAACTGCACACAATACTCCAGGTGTGGGCTCACTAGGGCTCTGTACAACTTTGCTCCTATATTCGATTCCTCTTGTTATAAAGGCCAACATGCCATTCGCTTTCTTCACTGCCTGCTGTACCTGCATGCTTACTTTCATAGACTGAAGAACAAGGACCCCCAGGTCCTGTTGTACTTCCCCTTTTCCCAACTTTCCCAACTTTAGATAGTAATCTGCCTTCCTGTTTTTGCTACCAAAGTGGATAACCTCACATTTATTCGCACTAAACCTCATCTGCCATGCATCTGCCCACCCCCCCAACCTGTCCAAGTCACCCTGCATGCTCATAGCAGCCTCCTCACAGTTCACACTGCCACCCAGCTTTGTGTCATCTGCAAATTTGCTAATGTTACTTTGAATCCCTTCATCCAAATCATTGATGTATATTTTAAATAGCTGCGGTCCCAGCACCGAGTCTTGTAGTACCCCACTACTCACTGCCTGCCATTCTGAAAGGGACCTGTTAATCCCTACCCTTTGTTTCCTGTCTGCCAACCACTTCTCTATCCATGTCAGCACTCTACCCCCAATACCATGTGCCCTAATTTTGCCCACTAATCTCCTATGTGGGACCTTATCAAATGCTTTCTGAAAGTCCAGGTACACTACATCCACTGGCTCTCCCTTGTCCATTTTCCTAGTTACATCTTCAAAAAATTCCAGAAGATTAGTCAAGCATGATTTCCCCTTCATAAACCCATGCTGACTTGGACCGATCCTGATACTGCTATCCAAATGTTCGGCTATCTCATCTTGTATAATTGACTCCAGCATCTCCCCCAACACCGATGTCAGGCTAACTGGTCTATAATTCCCTGTTTTCTCTCTCCCGCCTTTCTTAAAAAGTGGGATAACATGGGAATGGGAGGTTGCCAGCTTGGGGGAGTAAGGGGAATGGGAATTTGCCAGCTTGGGGGAGTAACTGGAATGGGAGGTAGCCAGCTTGGGGGAGTAAAGGATGGGAGGTGGACAGCTTCGGGTAGTATGGGATCGGAGGAAGCCAGTAAGGGGAAAGGGATGAAGCCAGCTTGAGGGGAGTGAGGAATAAAAATAATAATAATTCATTTTATTTGCTGGCGCCTTTCTAGACACCCAAGGACACCTTACAAGACATAAAATCACAAAAATACACAACACATAATCGGAATAAAATAAATTATAAAAAACACCACAATACACAAATCAAGGACAGAATTCAATTAAAAAAGCACAAAAAGAAAATCAGAAACACAATTTGAGGACAGAGCAGCGGCAGCCAAACCGCGCCAGCGTTCACTCTCCCCTCCGACCGCCATCTTGAACAAAGACCAACAGACACAGCACACAAAAATCTTCCCCCCACAATGACCACCACTGTGGGGGAAGGCACAATGTCCAGTCCCCAACCCCAGTTCACCCAAAGTCAAGCCCAATGGGAGGAAGCCAGCTTGGGGGACTACGGGATGGGAGGTAGCCAGCTTGAGCGAGTAAGGGTTGGGAGGTAGGCAGCTTGAGCGAATAAGGGATGGGAGGTAGGCAGCTTGAGCGAATAAGGGATGGGAGGTAGGCAGCTTGGGGGCTTAAGGGACGGGAGGTAAGCAGCTTTAGCTAATAAGGGATGGGAGGTAGTCAGCTTGGGAGAGTAAGGGACGGGAGGAACCGGCAATCTGCGACACGTCTGCCAGCAGACCCGGGGCCCCACCTCTGGCCCACTCCGCCTGCCCGAACACCACCAGGTCGAACCCTGCTATGCCATTGCTCCCACGAGGAACAGCACCAACACTCACCGCCTTCCTGATCGATCTCGGCCCTGGACCACTGAGGATACCGTTGTCGTCGATCTCTCCGTGCGGCCTACCCGTGGCCGTTGCCACCGATCTTCACCGACACCGCTGACCCTCGCAGCCACCCATCGCTCCCTTCCCATTCATCCGTTGACCGGCACATCCGACACTTCGCCCGCGTGCCATTCCTCAACCAGCGACTCTCTGCCGACCCTGGCCGCTCCACCGCCCACCTGTGAACCACAGTCGTCGCTTTACCAGAGTCCTTTGCTCAGCCACAGGCCTGGAGTCTCCTTACTGCAGGTGTTCGGACTGTGCTGGGTCCTAATGCTCCCCCTCCTCCCACAGGGAACCTCAATAGACGATAAGTGCAGAGTAGGCCATTCGGCCCTTCGAGGCAGCACCGCCATTCAATATGATCGTGGCTGATCATCCCCAATCAGTAACCCGTTCCGGCCTTCTCCCCATATCTCCTGACTCCACTATCTTTAAGAGCTCTATCTAACTCTCTCTTGAAAGAATCCAGAGAACCGGCCTCCACCGCCCTCTGAGGCAGAGAATTCCACACTCACAACTCTCTGTGTGAAAAAGTGTTTCCTCATCTATGTTCTAAATGGATTACCCCTTATTCTTTAACAGTGGACCCTGGTTCAGGACTCCCCCAACATCTGGAACATGTTTCCCGCCTCTCGCGTGTCAAAACCCTTAATAATCTTACATGTTTCAATAAGATAATAATAATAATAATACATTTTATTTATATAGCGCTTTTCAAGGACTCAAAGTCGCTTTACATGTAGAGTAAAAAACAAAACAAAATAGAGCAGTAAGACAGAGATGCAAAGGGGAGGGGGACATGGGACTAAGGGTATGCAGAGGTGAAGAGATGGGTCTTGAGGCGGGACTGGAGGATGGTGAGGGACTCAGAATTTCGGATCAGTTGTGGGAGGGAGTTCCAGAGCCTGGGAGCTGCCCTGGAGAAGGCTCTGTTTCCAAAAGTGCAGAGGTTGGATTTTGGAATGGAGAGGAGACTGGCTGATGTGGATCTGAGGGACCGTGAGGGTTGGTAGGGGGAGAGGAGGTCAGTGAGATAAGGGGGGGGGGGGCAAGTGGTTGAGGGCTTTGTAGGTGAGGACCAGGATTTTGTAGATGATCCGGTGGGAAATGGGAAGCCAGTGAAGTTCTTTGAGAACTGGGGTGATGTGGTGCCAGGATTTGGTGTGGGTGATGAGCCGAGCGGCTGCATTCTGGACCAATTGGAGTCGGTTGATGTTGCTGGAATTAATGCCAAAGAGAAGAGAGTTACAGTAGTCCTGTCGGGAGGAGATGAAGGCATGGGTGAGTCTTTCAGCAGTGGGGGGTGTGAGAGAGG
Organism: Malacoraja senta; assembly: GCA_038087875.1. NCBI lineage: Eukaryota > Metazoa > Chordata > Chondrichthyes > Rajiformes > Rajidae > Malacoraja > Malacoraja senta. Next base: position 392,890,694 of record CM075977.1, read on the forward strand.
GTCTGATTTTAGCAATGTTGCGGAGGTGAAAAAATGATGTGAGGCTCAAGGGAGAGGGTTGAGTCAAAGATCACGCCAAGGTTGCGGGCCTGAGGAGATGGGGAGGCAATGGTGCCGTCAATAGTGAGAGTGGGGTTGTTAATTTTGGTAAGTGTTGATTTGGAGCCAATGAGGAAAAATTCTGTTTTGTTACTGTTTAATTTAAGGAAGTTCAGTTGCATCCAAGATTTGATGGCTGACAGGCAGGAGTTGATACGGGAGAGAGGGGGGTGGTGGGGAGACTTGGTTCTGAGATAGATCTGGGTGTCATCAGCATAGCAGTGGAAGTCCAGGTTGAAGTGATGGAGTATATGACCAAGGGGGAGGATGTAGATGATGAAGAGGAAGAGACCGAGAACGGAGCCTTGGGGAACGCCTTGAGTGACAGTGGCTGTGGCAGAGGTGTGGTTATGGAGAGAGATGAAGTGGGATCGGTTAGAAAGGTAGGAACGGAGCCAGCTGAGTGCAGAACCTTCAATGCCAAGGTCTTTTAGTCTGGTAAGCAGGATGTTTAGTCTGGTAAGCAGGATATCCTCTCATCCTTTTGAATTCCAGAGTTTACAAGCCCAGCCACTCCATACTCTCAGCATATGACAGTCCCACCATCATGGGAATTAACCTTGTGAACTTATGCTGCATTCCCTCAATAGCAAGAATGTTCTTCCTCAAATTGGGAGAACAAAACTGCACTAGGATCATGTACTGCTGCAGGAGGACATCTTTCTCCTATACTCAACTCCTCTTGTTATGGAGATCAACATGCCATTCGCTTTCTTCACTGCCTGCTGTACCTGCATGCTTATTTTCATTGACTGATGAACAAGGACCCCCAGATCCCATTGTTCTCCCCCTTTTCCCAACTTGACACCATTTAGATAATAATCTGCCTTCCTATTTTTGACAACAAAGTGGATAACCTCACATTAATCCACATTAAATAGCAATGTTACAAAATTTTGAGATTTTAAAAATAAAGTCTGTAATTTATCCCATCAGACAAAGCATAAAAAGAAGTTTAATTTGACACCTAATTCACTTTCATATCTTCAGTATTAAAAAAGTTATGGCCATTTTCATACTCGGAAATTAGCTCGGTAACTTGTTCCCTATTGCTTTTCTATTGAGTTCACACAAAAGCTGTGATCGAGGACAGTCAAAAGCCCATAACTTTCTTAAAAATTAAGAGACCTGAAAGAAATGTTCAGTTATTATAGATTGAAGCATTCTGAAACAAATATGAAACAATCTTACTTAGATGACATGAAATTAAGGCATATAATTTGTTAGTTACCTAATTGTAGCTAATTACAAAATTCAATTACTAGATCTAAACATCTATCAATTTCTTAAGAATAGATTAACATTTTTAAATAACATTCACACAAGAATTCACAATATAACATAATTTTTAAATCTAATTGTCATGGATTTACAGGCCAAATGGAAGGAATATAATGTTTAATACCTGTAAATTAATGGGCATTTAAATCATCGGGTTTTCTGGAACGCGATCATTTGGAAGGTTGATTTGCGGTGAATTTAACCCCGTATCGGCATGAAAAATTCTGCCGTTAGTTCGGGGAAAAGAATTACCGTTTCGCATTAAAAAATGTGAATTAATGGCTTCTTAAGAAGCACTTTTATACAAAAAAATAAACTGCTTTTGTTTACCTGTCCCGTGTGTGAAATCCGTCCCTGTTGTCGGCGTTGACGGCTTTCGAAGCTGATTTTAAAAAACTCCAGCGCTGAAATTGTCGATCGAATAAAAATAAAAACTACACAAAACGCCCGTAGGAACGAATTTTCAGCAAACGCTTGCACTCCAACAAAATATAATTCAGGACAAGGTAGGAGAAACCCGCGTTTTAACCCTGCCCCCCCCCTTAAAGGCGCCAAAATCGCACACACGGCCAGTGGCAGAATTGCAGCGCCGCTGAAGGTAAGTATTGTAACATACCTACATTAAACTGCATCTGCCATGCATTGGCCCACTCACCCAACCTGTCCAAGTCACCCTGCACTCTTACAGCATCCTCCTCAGTTTTCAATGCCAACCAGCTTTGTAACATCTGCACATTTGCTAATGTTACTTGTAATCCCTTCATCTAAATCATTGATGTATATTGTAAATAGCTGCTGTCCCAGCACCGAGCCTTGCGGTACCCCACTGGTCAATGTCTGCCATTCTGAAAGGGACCCATTAATCCCTACTCTTTGTTTCCTGTCTGCCAACCAATTTTGTAAACGTCAGCACTCTACCCCCAATACTATGTGCCCTAATTGTGCCCACTAATCTCCTTATCAGTGGGTCTTGTCACTGCATGTGGGCGGGGGGGGGGGGGGGGGGGGGGTGGGGGGGCAGACGCAAGGAGGGGGCAGAGCTCGTCCTTTGTGACGTCGGGCCGGGGAGGCGGGACATGTTCCCATTGGCCGCTGACGCTGCCCGTCACAGTGGAGGCGGGACGTGCTCCCAATGGCCGCTGGCGCTGCCCGTCACTGGGGAGGAGGCGGGACATGCTCTAATTGGCCGCAGGCGCTGCCCGTCACAGGGGAGGAGGCGGGATCTGCCCCCATTGGCCGCTGGCGCTGCCTGTCACAGGGGAGGAGGCGGGACCAGCTCCCATTGGTCGCTCCTCGATCCCTCTGCTGATCCTGAAACCAAAGATACTAAATCTCACTATAAGATCTTTGCCTGAAACCAACATCGTCCGTTCCCTCCCTCCCTCCCTCCTTCTGTCCGCTCTATGACCTTTGGTCCCAGTCCCGCCCCAGGCCGGGCCGGGCCGAGTCTCCACATCGACCGGATGAAAATGGCGGCGGAGAAGCGGCAGTTGGTGGCGTCGCTGCCGACGGACCTGAGGTAAATAATGTTATAAATCAGCAGGAGAGCGGGATCGGGTCAATATGGGGGAGAACTGAGGTAAATCTCCACATAAACTACACGTCTGTGAGGAAAAATGGTGTAAAACTCGTTATAAACCCCCCCCCCCCCTGATTCACTGAGGCAAATAACATTAATCAGCAGCGGAATAAACCCGGTCTGGGGGAGACCTGAGGTAAATCACCACATAAACTACAGATCTGGGGGAATAAACCCGGTCTGGGGGAGACCTGAGGTAAATCACCACATACATAAACTACAGGTCTGGGGGGAAACGGGAAAAGAATAGACTCGCCGTCTGGAGCAGCGTCCTGAGATAAAACAAGTTATAACACTCCCCCCTCTCTGGTTCCCCCCCACCCCTGTAAATAATTAATAAATCACCAAATAAACTACACGTCTCTGGGAATAAATCCGGTCTGCTGGGAAACCAGAGGTAAATAATGTTATAAACCCACAGGGGAGTGAAATAAACCCGGTCAGGGGAGGAAACCTAGGTAAATACTGTTATAAACCCACAGGGGTGTGGAATAAACAGGGCTGTGGAGTCCTACCCAAAACATCCAACTCCGACCCCTGGTATAATAATTCTAAATCTGCTGTGATGACATTACACAAGATGGCATTTCATCAGAACCACATGAATCATCAGGCTGCCTTTTAAACCCATGTGCTTAAAGTTTTGAGTCTAATGGATGCTATTGTGGCTTTTATATTGTTTATTCTTGAAAAAAACATGATTCATTATGCTAAAAGAAAAAAAAATACAGAAAGGACAAAATTAAAATTCCATTGAACTAAATAAAAATAATAAAAGCATTATTCCAAAATTTATTGAACTAAGGCCACAGATATGAGCTAAATGATGACAACAAATTCCCAAGTGCAATATAAATTAAAAGTAAATGCATAGGTAGTTAAGTTTGCTACAAAAGTACATACCTAAAATGTATTAATAACTTGTCCTTAGGAACAGAATTGCTTTTGCCAGATCCTCTTTCATTGAAGCCCTTAAATCTGATTTCATTATTTTCTGTGCGGAGAACAGTCTCTCCATGATGACCGCTGTGGGTGGTATGACTGTTACTATCATAGCTGCAAACGTTACTATTTCTGGATAAGTAGGGATGATGGGGAATTATAGACCAGTTAGCCTGACATCAGTGATGGGGAAGATGCTGGAGTCAATTATTAAAGTAATAACGGCTAATTTGGATAGCAGAAAAGGATTGGCCCAAGTCAGCACGGACTTATCCAGCTTGACTAATCTTCTGGAATTTTTGAGGATGTGACAAGTAAAATGGATGAAGGAGAGCCAGTGGATGTAGTGTATCTGGACTTTCAGAAAGCCTTGGCTAAGGCCCCACACAGGAAAAATTAGAGGGCAAAATTAGGGCACATGGCATTGGAGGTAGGGTATTCACATGGATAGAGAATTGGTTGGCAGACAGGAAAGAAATAGTAGGAATAAACGGGTCACTGTCAGAATGGCAGGCAGTGGCAAGTGGAGTGCTGCAAAGCTCAGTGCTGGGACCGCAACTATTTACAATACATATTAATGATTTAAATGATGGAGTTAAAAGTAACACCAGCAAATTTGCAGATGACTCAAAGCTGGGTGGTAGTGTGAACTGCGAAGAGGATGCTAGGAAGTTGCAGGGTGACTTGGACAGGTTGAGTGAGTGAGCAGATGCATGGCAGATGCAGTATAATGTAGATAAATGTGAGGTTATTCACTTTGGCGGCAAGATCAAGGAGGTGGATTATTATCACCATGGTGTCAGATTTGGAAAAAGGGAAGTCCAACGATACCTGGGTGTCCTTGTACACCAGTCACTGAAAGTAGACATGCAGGTATAGCAGAATGTGAAGAAAGCTAAAGGTATGTTGGCCTTCATAACAAGAGGAGTTGTGTGTAGGAGTAAAGAGGTCCTTCTGCTGTTGTACAGGGCTCTGGTGAGACCATATCTGGGGTATGGTATGTTAGCTTTCATAGCAAAAGGATTTGAGTATAGGAGCAGGGAGGTTCTACTGCAGTTGTACAGGGTCTTGGTGAGACTACACCTGGAGTATTGCGTACAGTTTTGGTCTCCAAATCTGAGGAAGGACATTATTGCCATAGAGGGAGTGCAGAGAAGGTTCACCAGACTGATTCCTGGGATGTCAGGACTGTCTTATGAAGAAAGACTGGATAGACTTGGTTTATACTCTCTAGAATTTAGGAGATTGAGAGGGGATCTTATAGAAACTTACAAAATTCTTAAGGGGTTGGACAGGCTAGATGCAGGAAGATTGCTCCCGATGTTGGGGAAGTCCAGGACAAGGGGTCACAGCTTAAGGATAAGGGGGAAATCCTTTAAAACCGAGATGAGAAGAACTTTTTTCACACAGAGTGGTGAATCTCTGGAACTCTCTGCCACAGAGGGTAGTCGAGGCCAGTTCATTGGCTATATTTAAGAGGGAGCTAGATGTGGCCCTTGTGGCTAAAGGGATCAGAGGGTATGGAGAGAAGGCAGGTACGGATACTGAGTTGGATGATCAGCCATGATCATATTGAATGGCGGTGCAGGCTCGAAGGGCCGAATGGCCTACTCCTGCACCTAATTTCTATGTATTGTGTGCAGTTTTGGTCTCCTAATTTGAGGAAGAACATCCTTGCTATTGAGGCAGTGCAACGTAGGTTCACCAGGTTAATCCCAGGGATGGTGGGACTGTCATATCAGGAAAGGTAGGAAAGACTGGGCTTGTATTCACTGGAATTTAGGATGAGAGGGAATCTTATAGAAACACATAAAATTATAAAAGGGCTGGACAAGCTAGATGCAGGAAAACTGTTTGCAATGTTTGGGGAGTCCTGAACCAGGGGCTACAGTCTGCATAAAGGGGAGGCCATTTAAAACTGACATGAGAATAAACTTTTTCACCGAGAGAGTCGGAAATTTGTGGAATTTTCTGCCACAGAAAGCAATGGAGGCCAATTCACTGGATGAATTTAAAAGATAGTTAGATAGAGCTCTTGGGGCTAGCGGAATCATGGGATATTGGAGAAGGCAGGCACGGGTTACTGATTGTGGATGATCAGCCATGATCACAATGAATGGCGGTGATGGCTCAAAGGGCCAAATGGCCTCTTCCTGCACCTATTTTCTGTTTATATGCCCCATCTACACGTTTCACTCTATCTATTCCCCTCAACATTTTATGCACTTGCAGGGCTTTTATGCAATAATATTGGTGTTATTAATTTATTGATTTTTTGTTTATTGCATGGTTGCTATGTATATTGGGTTAATAGGCCTGTAAATCTGCACTGTAAAAATGTAATTGTTCCACTGTCGATACATATGACATCCAAGGAAAGATAGCTGAATGGATAGAAAATTGGCTTCAATGAAGGAAGCAGAGGGTGATGGTGGAAGGTTGCATCTCGGACTGGAGGCCTGTTACTAGTGGTGTGCCTCAGGGTTCGGTGCTGAAACCCGTTACTGTTTGTCATCTACATCAATGATTTGGATGAGAACATACAGGGCAAGATTAGCAAGTTTGCTGATGATACAAAAGTGGATAGTTTTGCAGATGATTGTGAAAAATTGCAGCAGGATCTGGATCGATTGGCCTGGTGGGCTGAGGAATGATTGATGGAATTTAATACAGAGAAATGCGAGGTGTTGCATTTTGGCAAGTCTAACATGGGCAGGACCTACACTCTGGGTAGTGTTGTAGAGCAGAGGGATCTATGAGTACAGGAACATAGTTCATTGAAAGTGGCATCATAGGTAGATAAGGTGGTCAAAAAGTATTTTGTCACATTGGCCTTTATCAGTCAGAGTATTGAATATAGAAATTGGGCAGTCATGTTGTAGTTGTATAAGACGTTGGTGAGGCCACAGTTAGAGTTTTGTGTTCAATTTTGGTCACTATGTTATAGGAAAGATGTCAAGCTGGAAAGAGGGTCTGAACTATAGGGAGAGGTTGTGTAGGCTAGGACTCTATTCCTTGGCACGCAGGAGGATGAGGGGTGATGAGTAAAATCATGAGAGGAATAGATTGGGTAGATGCACAGTCTCTTGCTCATTCCATCTATTATTGTGGATAATTGACCTAAACATTGCGTGTGGGAGAGATGCCTGCTGTGTTTTTAAAAATAGATTATTTTTGTGATCGAAATTCAATTGCAGATACGTAGCTCCTTGAAAGTGGTGTCACAGATAGACAGGGTGGTCAAGAAGGCTTTCGGTACATTGGCCTTCATCAGTCAGAGCATTGAGTATAGAGTATTGTGTTCAGTTTTGGTCACTATATTATAGGAAAGATGTTGTTAAGCTGAAAAGAGTGGGCAAGGTGGGCCGTAGGGCCTATTTTCATGCTTTATGAAACAACATTGAGTAAAATGAAGAAATTGGATGTTATTTGCATCATGTTCAACATGGACATTGTGGGCCGAAGGACCCGTTCCTGTGCTGGACTGTTCTATGCTCTATTCTATTCCATAACAAAGGCTATATTCTACAACAATATGCTATATTCTGTTCTATAATAACTATGATATTTATATTCTTACTAGACCAAGGGGGACCCGTAGGGACCCGTCCCATCAACGCACGGTTGGGGTGGGGTGGGGTGGGGTGGGGTGGGGGGGGGGGGGGCGGCCTTCGGCATCACACACACTAACCACCTGCCCCACACACTAACCCCCCCCTTGATATTATATGAATATTAATTCGCTCCTTTTAACCCATCCCCGCCCTATCCACTCACGCATAACCCCCAACGGCACAGGCGCGGCTAGAGAGGGGGTGGAGGGGGAGGGGGGTAGAGAGGGAGCGGGGTAGTGATTGAGGGGTGGGGGGGTGCGGCGTCACAGGGGAGGGCTGGTTCCCGAATGCAATACTCCACCACTCACCCATTGGTCCCAATATTCACCACTCCCTAGAGAGGAATAGAGGGGCAGAGAGAAAAGGGGGGCAGAGAGGGAGAGGGGCCTCCACCACCCCCTCTCCACCTCCTCTCTCTTTTGCTACCCTGGGGAGGGGTGGAGGGGGAGGGGTAGAGGCAGCACTTACCCAGGTCGTAGTGCAGAAGCCTCCCCACCAGGCGCTGGACCCGAGCTAGGCTGCGGCTGGCATGGACCAGAGCGAAGCCCGGAGCGATCTGAGGACGGTCAAAAGCAGCGGAGGGCCGGCCGATCGTGTCTTCCGAGAGGGTAAGCCCACCCACCAGCGTGAGAAACGATCGGGCAAGGGAGACGGAGAGGAGGTCGTCCCCTGGCCATGGCCGTTTTTCCACTGCGCTTGTCCGCGCTGCTAAATTGAATGGATTAAAGGCCGATAAATCCCCAGGGCCAGATAAGTTGCATCCCAGAGTACTTGAGGAAGTAGCCCCAGAAATAGTGGATGCATTAGTGATAATTTTTCAAAACTCTTTAGATTCTGGAGTAGTTCCTGAGGATTGGAGGGTAGCTAATGTAACTCCACTTTTTATAAAGGGAGGGGGAGAGAAAACGGGGAATTACAGAACAGTTAGTCTAACATCGGTAGTGGGGAAAATGCTAGAGTCAGTTATTAAAGATGGGATAGCAGCACATTTGGAAAGTGGTGAATTCATTGAACAAAGTCAGCATGGATTTATGAAAGGTAAATCATGTCTGACGAATCTTATAGAATTTTTCGAGGATGTAACTAGTAGAGTGGATAAGGGAGAACCAGTGGATGTGTTATATCTGGACTTTCAGAAGGCTTTCGACAAGGTCCCGCATAAGAGATTAGTATGCAAACTTAAAGCACATGGTATTGGGGGTTCAGTATTGATGTGGATAGAGAACTGGCTGGCAGATAGGAGGCAAAGAGTAGTAGGATCCTTTTCAGAATGGTAGGAAGTGACTAGTGGGTTACCGCAAGGTCAGTGCTGGGACCCCAGCTATTTACAATATATATTAATGATCTGGATGAGGGAATTGAATGCAACATCTCCAAGTTTGCAGATGAAACGAAGCTGGGGGGCGGTGTTAGCTGTGAAGAGGATGCTAGGAGGCTGCAAGGTGACTTGGATAGGTTGGGTGAGTGGGGAAATGCATGGCAGATGCAGTATAATGTGGATATATGTGAGGTTATCCAATTTGATGGCAAAAACAGGAAAGTAGACTATTATCTGAATGGTGGCCGATTAGGAAAAGGGGAGATGCAACGAGACCTGGGTGTCATGGTACACCAGTCATTGAAAGTAGGCATGCAGGTGCAGCAGGCAGTGATGAAAACGAATGGTATGTTTGCAATTCATAGCAAAAGGATTTGAGTATAAGAGCAGCGAGGTTCTACTGCAGTTGTACAGGGTCTTGGTGAGACCACACCTGGGGTGTTGCGTACAGTTTTGGTCTGCTTATCTGAGGAAAGATTTTCTTGCCATAGAGGGAGTACAGAGAAGGTTCACCAGACTGATTCCTGGGATGGCAGGACTTTCATATGAAGAAAGACTGGATAGACTCAGATTGTACTCGCTAGAATTTAGAAGATTGAGGGGGGATCTTATAGAAACTTACAAAATTCTTAAGGTGTTGGACAGGCTAGATGCAGGAAGATTGTTCCCAATGTTGGGGAAGTCCAGAACAAGGGGTCACAGTTTAAGGATAAGGGGGAAATGTTTTAGGACCGAGATGAGAAAAAAAATTTTCACACGGAGAGTGGCGAATCTGTGGAATTCTCTGCCACAGAAGGTAGTTGAGGCCAGTTCATTGGCTATATTTAGGAGAGAGTTAGATGTGGCCCTTGTGGCTATAAGCAAGGTACTACCTGAAATTGGAGAAGCCATTTCATAGCGCTGGGGTGTAAAGCTCGAAGGGCGATGGCCTACTCCATGCGACCTATTTTCTAT
>CM075977.1:392900680-392949784 GCA_038087875.1 Malacoraja senta
TCTGGCAGTTCCGAATGTATATGAAGAACAAGACTTGTCTGATCAATGAACTGTTAACTTTTATCAGGCCCCGAGGACAATTGTTGCCCAGCTACGCCAGCATCTGGGGAGTGAGGTATGTGAGTATGTGGACCCGCAAGTGTGGGCAGAAGATGCAACTCAGGTAGGATGTGTTTGCATTGATCCCATCCAAGTAGCTCTCCAGGGAGGGGTGACACTGCCTTTGATACAACAGTACCCATTAAAACAACAGGCCATTCCCAGCATAGACAGGCTGATTCGGGGATTGCTGGAACAAGACATCTTAGTGAAGTGCCAGTTTATTTGCAACACACCAATCCTTGAGTGCCAAAAGCAGGAAAAGAGGGCCAGTACAGGTTGGTCCAAGATTTAAGATCAGTTAATGCAGTGGTGGAAACGCTCCATGCTCTGCTGGCAAACGCGGCTTATATCCTAGCTTTAATCCCTGCAGAAGTAAGAATCTTTTCAATTGAAGACCTGCAACATGCCTTCTTTTCATTACCTTCACATAAGAACAGCCCGTATTTATTTGCCTTTACTTACAGAGGACAACAATATTACGTGGACAAGACCACCTCAGGGATTCATTAATTCACCTACAGTATCTTCTTTTCTCAATGTCTTCAAGAACAGTTAAGCACTTTGAGTTTTAAAAGAAAATCCACATTGGTACAGTACGTGGATGACTTGTTGGTAGCTAGTATAGATGAGCAAAGTAATTGTGAGGACACTGCTCAATTATTGAATCATCTGGCAAATTTAGGATATGTGGTCTCTCAGTCCAAGGTATTGATGGCTCAACAAAAAGTGAAGATTTTAGGAATGATAATTTCGGCTGCAGAAAGAAGTTTAGAAAAGACCAGACTCAAACCAATTTGCGAATTTCCTATCCCTAAAGAGGCGCAGCAAATGAGACAGTGGCTCGGTATGGTGAACTACTGCAGACCCTGGATCCCTAATATTGCACTAGACACCAAAGAATTGACCCCTTATACTAACCTAGAGGGCGAATTCCAGTTTTCCAAAGAAGCTAAGGAAGCTTTTGAAAGTCTGAAGAGATCTTTAATGCAGGCCCTAGCATTAGGAAGACCATTCTACGATAGACCCTTCCAACTCTACTGCACCATTCTTTCTGAGTGCTCAACTGCAGTCCTCACCCCAAAACATGGTGATGAGCACAGACCAGTGGTTTACTATTCATCCAAACACGACCCAGTAGCAAGGGACACCCATTCTGCACCCAGATACTGACAGCAATTTATAATCATTTACAGTCTGCTGCAAACCTGACCTTACAGCAGGAAATAGTAGTATATAGTTCCCATTCAGTGGCAGCCTTGTTAGGACAAAAACAAACTCAGCCTTTGACAATGGCTCGTCAAAATAAATATGAAATTTACTTATTGAACAATCCACAACTCCAATTTAAACTGTACCACAATTAATCCGGCATCGTTCCTTATTTCACCTCCAGAGGAACAGTCAGAGGCAGGATATGACTGTTTGTTCATAATTTCAGAATGGAGGGGGAGGCTGCTGGACTTGGGAGAAAGGGTAAATCAGACCCTGAAAACTAAATTAGCTAAATTGAAGGCGGAGACAGGAATTGGTTGGATCAAATTACTCCCCATAGCTTTATTTCATAGAAACATAGAAAATAGGTGCAGGAGGAGGCCATTCGGCCCTTTGAGCCAGCACCGCCATTCATTGTGATCATGGGCTGATCGTCCCTTATCAATAACCCGTGCCTGCCTTCTCCCCATATCCATTGACTCCACTAGCCCTTAGAGCTCTATCTAACTCTCCTTAAATCCATCCAGTGAATTGGCCTCCACTGCCCTCTGTGGCAGGGAATTCCATAAATTCACAACTCTCTGGGAGAAAACGTTTTTTCTCACCTCAGTCTTAAATGACCTCCCATTCATTCTAAGACTGTGGCCCCTGGTTCTGGACTCGCCCAAAATTGGGACCATTTTTCCTGCATCTAGCTTGTCCAGTCCTTTTATAATTTTATGTTTCTATAAGATAGCCCCTCATCCTTCTAAACACCAGTGAATACAAGCCTAGTCTTTTCAATCTTTCCTCATATGACAGTCCCGCCATCCAAGGGATCAATCTCGAGAACCTATGCTGCACTGCCTCAATCACAAGGATGTCCTTCCTCAAATTAGGAGACCAAAACTGTACACAATACTCCAGATGTGGTCTTACCAGAGCCCTATACAACTGCAGAAGAACTTCTCTACTCCTACCCTTAAATCCTCTTGTTATGAAGGGCAACATTCAATTAGCTTTCTTCACTGCCTGCTGTACCTGCACGCCAACTTTCAGTGACTGGTGTACAAGGACACCCAGGTCTCGCTGTACCTCCCCCTTACCTAACCTAATCCATTGAGATAATAATCTGCCCCCTTGTTTTTTGCCGCCAAAGTGGATAACCTCACATTTATCTAATATTATACTGTATCTGCCCCGCATCTGCCCACTCGCTCAACCTGTCCAGGTCGCCCTGCAACCTCCTAATATCTTCTTCACAGTTCACACTGCCACCCAGCTTTGTGTCATCCGCACTTGCTAGTGTTGCTCTTAATTCCCTCTTCCAAATCATTAATATATATGGTAAACAGTTGCGGCCCCAACACCGAGCCTTGCGGCACTCCACTCGCCGCTGCCTGCCATTCTGAAAAGGACCCGTTCACTCCTACTCTTTGCTTCCGTTCTGCCAACAATTTTCTATCCATGTCAACACCCTACCCTCAATACAATGTGCTCTAATTTTAGTCACCAGTCTCCCGTGTGGGACCTTATCAAAGGCTTTCTGAAGACTAGATACACTACATCCACTGGCACCCCCTCATCCATTTTACTTGTCACATCCTCAAAAATTCCAGAAGATTAGTCAAGCATGATTTCCCTTTCATAAATCCATGTTGACTTGGACTAATCCTTTTACTGCTATCCAAATGCCCCATTATTACCTCTTTAATAATTGACTCCAGCATCTTTCCCACCACCGAAGTCAGGCTAACTGGTCTGTAATTCCCCGTTTTCTCTCTCGCTCCTTTCTTGAAAAGTGGGATAACATTAGCTATCCACCAATCCACAGGGACTGATCCTGAATCTATTGAACATTGGAAAATGATCACCAATGCGTCCACTATTTCTAGAGCCACCTCCCTGAGGATCCTGGGATGCAGACCATCAGGCCCAGGGGATTTATCATCCTTCCGTCCCATTAGCCTACCCAATACTATTTCTCGCCTAATGAAAATTTCTTTCAGTTCCTCTACCCCATTAGATCCTCTGTCCTCCAGTACATCTGGAGATTGTTTGAGTCTTCCTTAGTGAAGACAGATCCGAAGTACCTATTCAACTCTTCTGCCATTTCCTTGTTGCCCATAATAATTTCACCGTGCCTGCCTTCAAGGGACCCACATTTGACTTTGCTACTCTTTTCCCTTAACATATCTAAAGAAGCTTTTACTGTCCTTCTTATATTCCTGGCCAGCTTCCTTCATACTTCATCTTTTCGGCCCATATTGCCTGTTTTGTTTCCTTCTGTTGTCCCATGAAAGTTTCCCAATCCTCTGGCTTCCGGCCACTCTTTGCTGTGTTATACATCTTTTCTTTTAGTTTTATTCTATCCCTAGCTTCTCTTGTCAGCCACGGTTGCCTCCTACTCCCCTTAGAATCTTTCTTCCTTTTTGGAATGAAATGATCCTGCGTCTTCCGGATTATGCCGAGAAATTCTTGCCATTGCTGTTCCACCGTCATTCCTGCTAGGATCCCTTTCCAGTCTACCTTGGCCAGCTCCCCTCTCATGCCTTCATAGTCCCCTTTGTTCAACTGCATCACTGCCACTTCCGATTTAACCTTCTCCTTTTCAAATTGCAGATTAAAACTAATCATATTATGATCACTACCTCCAAGCGGTTCCTTTACCTCAAGTTCTCTTATCATATCTGGTTCATTGGACAACACTAAATCCAGTATTGCCTTTTCTCTGGTCGGCTCCATTATAAGCTGCTCTAAGAATCCATCTCGGAGGCATTCTACAAACTCTCTTTCTTTGGGTCCCGAACCAACCTGATTATCCCAGTCTACCTGCATATTGAAATCCCCCATCACCACAGTGTCATTACCTTTGTTACATTTCAAATGCATGTCACGCCTGCAGGGAAATCTAGACTGAGCCCAGCTGAAATTATTTATGGTAGACCTTTGAAACCCCCTTGGAACCAAAATGCAATGAAAGTTATAAGTTTCCATCATATGACTGCGGAGATGACCGATTACATTCTGGCCTTGACTCAGGCACTAAGAGATTTGCATTCTTGGGTGCGAGCAGCATATGGTGAATTGCCTCCGTTGGTCTCTTCTATCAAGTTGAAGCCTGGTGACTATGTACTAGTGAAGAATTGGGTAAGGAAAGGGTTGGAGGTTCGTTGGGAAGGACCTTACCAGGTTCTCCTGACAACTCCAACAGCAGTGAAGGTAGAAGGGAGAAATGCATGGGTACATCTTCATCACTGCAAGAGTATTAGTGGGAGAGTAGGCTGCTAACTTGTTTTATCAAGAAATCTCTTAGGTAACATTATACTCATCGAGAGTCAAGAATATATTCAACCAACAGGATGGACGAAGAGGATTCGTGCCCATGCAAACTCGAGAATTGAAGACTCTTCAGTCAGAAGTCATGGAACTATGCCCATGAAAACTCGAGAAGTGACTTGGAGTTCTGACAAATTACATCACCATTAATATAGCAAGAAGCATGCCATCTATTTTGTATTATTGGTTATCATAGTATGATAAAATAGGGGAATGATAATATTAGGCATTTTAGGTGCCTGACAAAATGGAGGATTTCTGCCTTTGCAAAACCTGCTTGGCATATTTTTGCAAAGGCTGTAATGACCATGAGGATCATGGCTCCAGAATGTCTGTGGCCTGGGAGGAAGTTGAGTATGGGGTGATGTCCAGATGTCCTTTAATTGATAATATGTATGAGGGTTTTGCAGAAGGAGCTGGGTCCTGCTGCAAATGCATGATCAGGATTGGTTGGGGAATGATGGGTTATAATACTATTATTAACTATGATGCATGGTCTTTGCACCACTATTTGTGATTGGTCAAGGAGAGGGGCCTTGCCCAAGTTGTTTACATTACCTGTTAAAATGTTTCTTTACTTATGGGAACTGTTTTCCATTAAGAACTTTCTGTAGAAACAATGTTATGGGATATTCTGTGATTGGGTTAGGGAACAGTCAATTAATGTATTGTATCATCTTTATTTATATTAGGCTTGTAGGGGTAGCCCCCCCCCCCCACCCCCCCCCCCCCCATGTATTTCGCGCCAAGGGTCCGATATAGTATAAAAGAGGGGAGAGCACATGAGAGTGTGTCGATTTTCTGGGGTAGCATTTGGGACCGTGCTGACCATCTGGAGGTGTCTATTCGCACAAGGCTGAAGGGCTTGGACGAGTAGAGACAAGGATCAGACCCGCGGTGTTCGTTAGGTATCATATAGGTAGTGTGTTTGTGTTCGGAAAATAACGTTAGTTGATCCAGTGCTTGACTCAGTGTTTTACTGAACCAGACTAAAGGGGTGAGATTAAGACTGGAATTACACACCCACCACCCTGTGTAAAAAAAGATACCCTTCAGATTCCTTTTAAACCTTTCCCCTTTCACTTTACACCTATGTCCTCTGGTTCTTGATTCCCCTACACTGGGCAAGAGACTCGGTGCGTCTACCCGATCTATTCCTTTCATGATTTTGTACACCTCTATGAGACCACCCTTCAAACTCCTGCGCTCCTGCTCAACCTCTCCCTATAGCTCAGGCCTGGCAACATCCTCGTAAATCTTCTCTGTACCCTTTTTCAACTTAACATATTTCCTATAACATGGTGCCCAGAACTGAACAAAATACTCTAAATGCGGTCTCACAAACGTTTTATACAACAGCAATGTGACCTCCCAACTTCTATACTCAATACTCTGACTGATGAAGGCCATAAGCCTTTTTCACCACTTCACCTTCATGGAACTATATACATGTACTCCTAGTTCCCTCTGTTCCGCAATACTTCCCAGAGCCCTACTGTTCACTGTGTAGTTCTTGCCCATGTGAGACTTTCCAAAATGCAACACCTCACATTTCTCTGTTAGAAAATCCATTAACCATCCCTCAGCCCACCTGGCCATCCGATCAAGATCCTGCTGCAATTTTTATATTTAATTTATTTTTATTGGAAGAAAGAAAAATGACAGTACATCTGACGTATTACATTACTGTCATTTTCCTCCATTTTGTTTTTTATATATATAATAACAAAATAAAATAAAATAACCCTTACCCACCCTCCCTTGGCAGCTAATGTTTTCACAATACAAATATATCACAAATACAAATGCACATTTTAACAATAATAAAGTAACAAAACAGAATAAAGGCGGCTCCCCACTTACTGTCAAGTGCCCTCAGTCAATAGGTAGTTACTTTAGACCCTCAAAGTATGATAAAAAGGGTACACAAAAATGCTGGAGAAACTCAGCGGGTGCAGCAGCATCTATGGAGCGAAGGAAATAGGTAACGTTTCGGGCCGAAACCCTTCTTCAGACTGATAGGGGGTGGGGAGAAGAGAAGAAAAAAGGAAAAGGCGGAGGAGGAGCTCGAGGGCTGGGGGAGGGGAGGAGACAACCAGATGGCTGATGAAGGGGAGGGGACAGCCAGGGCTAGCAGAATTGGGAGAATTCAACGTTCAGGCCACCAGGATGTAGACTGCCCAAGCGGAATATGAGGTGCATATTCTGGTGGCCTGAACGTTGAATTCTCCCAATTCTGCTAGCCCTGGCTGTCCCCTCCCCTTCATCAGCCATCTGGTTGTCTCCTCCCCTCCCCCAGCCCTCGGGCTCCTCCTCCGCCTTTTCCTTTTTTCCTCTCTTCTCCCCACCCCCTATCAGTCTGAAGAAGGGTTTCGGCCCGAAACGTTACCTATTTCCTTCGCTCCATAGATGCTGCTGCACCCGCTGAGTTTCTCCAGCATTTTTGTGTACCTTCGATTTTCCAGCATCTGCAGTTCCTTCTTTAACAACATGATAAAAAGGGTTCCCATTTCAAATAAAACTTTTTCTTTTCTAGCCTTTAAAAAAAATCACGTCTTCCAGCCAAGCAGCAGCAGATGGAGGAGTGGTAGATTTCCAGACCAGCAAGATTCTCCTACGGGCCAAAAGTGATGTAAATGTAATGATATCAGACTGGGTTGTATTTAAACCCAAGGTTTTATCCGCTACACCAAATACAGGTACAAGCGGGCAAGGTCTCACTGTCATCCCAAGGACTTCACTGATGGTTTTAAAAACCACTGCCCAGTAGTTACCAAGTTTGGGGCAAGACCTGAATGCATGAGCTAGATTGGCTGGAGAGAAGGAGTACCTGTCACAGCCAGCATCTGTCCCCGGATATATGTCAGCAAGCCTGGCTTTGCTTAAATGAACCCTGTGTAAAACTTTAAATTGAATGAGCCCCAATCTAGCACCTGATGACTAGGAATGGACTCTTTTCAGTGCTTCTTTCCAGCATTCCTCAGACAGATCTATACCAAGGTCGTCCTCCCACCTAACTTTAACTTTGTTCAGGTTTTGATCTCCTAAAGACATCAGTTGAGAATATACTACAGAGATCAGTCCTTTATTTGCACAGGTAAACGTGAGTTTATCCAACACTGTGACAGGCGGGAGATCAGGAAAAGAGGGAAATTTTTCATGGCAAAGTGACGGACCTGAAGATATTTAAAGAAATTATTATGTGGGAGGCCATGTTTTTTGTGTAGGTTATCAAAACTATCAAATATGTTGTTAGTGTATAAATCCTTAATGCACATAAGACCATTCAAACCCCACTGTCTAAAGGTTGAGTCAAGTGTGGAGGGGGGGGGGGGGGGGGATTAAATGGTTACTGTGAATGGGACCCAAAACTGAAGCTGATGTAAACTTATAATGGCAATGAAATTGATTAAAAATTTTGATGGTGGATAGTACAACAGGGTTGGATGTAAATCGAAAGGGTTTCAATGGCAGGGAGGAATATACTAAAGCTGGGAGAGATGAGCAATAACAAGACTGTGACTCAATCAGACACCAGTCTGTATCTGGTCGGTGGAGCCAGAATAATATCTTTTGGATATTGGATGCCCAGTAATAATGAATAAAGCTAGGAAGGCCCAGTCCACCTACTTCACGACCTCTTTGGAGAGTGCACTTATTGACCCTTGGAACCTAGTTACCCCATATAAAGGAGGTTATAGATTGGTTAACTGAGTTAAAAATGACTTGGATAGGAAGACCGGCAAACATTGGAACAAATAAAGAAATCTAGGAAGTACAGTCATCTTCACCGACTGCAATCTCCCAGCCATAGTGAGAGGTATCTCTCAAAGTCAGCCTTCATTTGGCTAACTTGAGGCGTATAGTTAGCTGCAAACAGGGATGTGAAAGAGCAGGTAATGTGTATTCCTAGATATACAAAACCTTCTTGAGATATGGGAAAGGGCAGGGATTCCTGTCGATGGGAAAGCATTCGCTTTTTTGGAGATTTAGTTTATAGCCAGAGAAAGTTCCAAACTGATCTAACAAGGACACAATTGCAGGGCCACTGCCTGTAAGGTCGCTCACATAAAGAAGGAGGTCGTCGGCATATAGAGACACACGATGTTCCCTGTTTCCTCTCCTAATGCCCTGGAATAATGTGGTTGACCTAAGTGCAATAGAGAGAGGCTCAATTGCAATCGCAAAAAGAAGTGGAGACAATGGGCTGCCTTGACGAGTGCCGCGTGTTAATGGAAAATAATCAGATCGCAAATCATTTGTCTGTATACATGCTAAAGGTGAATGATATAATAGATTAACCCAGGCTACAAATTTTTTGCCGAATCCAAATCTCTCCAAGACTCTGAACAAATATGGCCACTCCACTCGATCGAATGCCTTCTCCGCGTCCAAAGAGATAACAACATCTGGGCGCGGAGAAGCACCGGGCGAATAGACCACACTGGCCAATCGGCGAATATTAGAATACGAATGATGATTTTTAATGAAACCCGTTTGATCTTCTGAGATTATTTTGGGAAGTTGGCATTCTAAACGGCAAGCCAGCGCCTTAGGCAAAAATTTTTACATCTACATTCAAAAGTGAGATGGGTCGGTATGATCCACATTGAGTCGGATCCTTTTCTTTTTTAAGAAAAAGTGAAATAGATGCCTGTGAAAGGGTGGGGGGTAATGAACCATTTTCCAAAGATTCTTGAAACATTTCTAAAATAACTGGTGTGAGCTTATCCTTAAATTTCTTATAACATTCTAATGGGTAGCCATCAGGGTTTTACCACTCTGCATCGCCATAATGGCATTATTAATCTCTTCCTGCCCAAGGACTTGGTCTAGATCTTCTGCCTCTTCTAATTCCAGAGTGGGTATTTCCAAATCGTCTAAGAAATGTTCCATATTCTTTGTATCCAAGGGGAATTCTGAGGTATAAAGAGTAGAATAAAAGGCTGTGAAAGTATTGTTCATTTCTTTTGGATTGCTTGTTATGTCTTGGTGTATGTCTCTTATCTGAGGAATAAGTCGTGACGTGGATTGACGCTTCAGTTGATGAGCCATAAGCCGGCTCGCCTTATCACCATATTCATAATAAAGACCACGAGTCCTGAGAATTAGTTGTTCTGTTTGATTAGTAGATAGAAGATTGAATTTCGTTTGTAAATCAGTACGGCTTTTATATAATTGGGTGGTAGGTGCTTCGGAATATTGCCTATCCAAAGCCAAGATGGATTGTAACAGGGTTTGAATTTCCTTTTTGCGTTCTTTATTGGCGTATGAAGTATAAGATATGGTTTGACCTCTTAAGTATGCTTTTAAAGTTTCCCAAATTAAAGAGCAGGATACGGACTCAGTTTTATTAATCTCGAGGAATGTGTCTATGTTAGCCGATACAAAACTGCAAAATTTTTCATTGGAAAACAAAAGGGGGTTGAGTTTCCAGAGAGGTCGTTCTCTAATGTTTAAAGGAAAGCTTAGGTCCAGTATCACAGGCGAGTGAGCTGATATTACTATAGCAGTGTATTAAATTTTCTTAACCATAGGAATGAAGGGGCTGTCTATAAAAAAAAGTCTATTCTGGAAAAAGAACGGTGAACATGAGAAAAAAAAGAGAATTGTCTAGCCGTTGGGTTCAGGAATCTCCAGGGGTCCACATAACCATTTTGTTGCATAAACAGTGAGAAGGTCTTTGCCGTACCAGAAGGTGTCCCCTTAGAACTAGACCTATCAAGCAGTGGATCAATAGTACAGTTCAGGTCTCCCGAACAAATTAGCTGGTGCATGTTCAGATCGGGTATTAATGACAAAACCTTATTTGCAAAGTGAACATCATCCCAATTAGGGGCATAAACATTCACTAAAACGACGGTATTTGAAAAAGACACCCGGAAACTATAATAAAACGGCCATTAGGGTCACTGACTACGTCGGACGGTGTAAACTGTATTCTTTTGTTGATTAATATTGCCACACCCCTGGACCTGCCATTAAATCTGGAGTGAAAGATCTGACTAACCCACGTTTTATGCAGTCTATTATTATCTTGCAGTCTTAAGTGAGTTTCTTGTAAAAGTAGTATATCTGTTTTTAGTTGTTTTAGATGAGAAAAAACTTTAGCTCTTTTAACAGGACCATTAAGCCCCTTTACATTCCAAGATATAAACCTCACAGGATAGCCTCCATCATTATCACCATTAGCCATATTTCAAAATATATGTTTCAAAAATACATACAGGGTCTGCCATCCAAAACCACGCAAAGGCTGCATGGAAGAGCACAACAATTAGGTATGTTACAAAACTTACCTTCAGTCGCGCTGTAATTCTGCCACTGGCCGTGTGCGCGATTTTGGCGCCTTTAAGGGGGGGCGGGGTTAAAACGCGGTTTCTCCTCCATTGTCCTGGAAATATTTTGTTGGAGTACAAACCTTGGCTGACAAAATCGTTCCTACCGGCGTTTTGTGAATTTTTTATTTTTATTAAATCGTCAATGTCAGCGCTACAGTCATTTTAAAAGCAGCTCCTGAAGCGTCAACGCCGATAACGGGGACGGATTTCACACAATGGACAGGTAAACGAAAGTGCTTTCTTTAAATGTATAAAAGTGCTTCTTAAGAATCCTTTAATTCACATTTTGTCATGCGACACGGTGATTTTATTCCCCGAATTAACGGCAGTATTTTTCATGCCAATACGGGGTTAAATTCACCGCAAATCAACGTTCCAAAAGATCGCGTTCCAGTAATCCTCACTCGCAAGATGAATTAAATCTCCATTAATTTACAGGTATTAAACATTCAATTCCTTCCATTTGGCCTGTAAATTCATGAAAATTAGATTTAAAAATTATGTTATATTGTGAATTATTGTGTGAATGTTATTTGGACACTTAGGCTATTTAAAAATGTTAATCTATTCTTAAGAAATTGATAGATGTTTAGATCTAGTAATTGAATTTTGTAATTAGCTACAATTAGGTAACTAACTAATTATATGCTTTACTTTCATGTCTTCGAAGTAAGATTGTTTCATATTTGTTTCAGAATGCTTCAATCTATAATACCTGAAAATTTTTAAGAAAGTTATGGGCTTTTAACTGTCCTCGATCACAGCTTTTGTGTTAAGTCAATGGAAAAGCAATAGGGAACTAGATGCTAATTTCTGAGTATGATAATGGCCATAACTTTTTTAATACTGAAGATATGAAAGTGAATTAAGTGTCAAATTAAACTTATTTTTATGCTTTATCTGATGGGATAAATTGCAGACTTTATTTTTAAAATCTCAAAATTTTGTAACATTGCTACAACAATGGGGCAAAAAAAAGAGAAGAAAAAAAAAATAGAAAGTCGAGTGCATTTGTAACAATCAAAGAATAAGCTGCCATTACCCAAAAACCTTTCCCTCATCCACTTACAATAACAAAAAAAACATTTAACCCCTAAAAACCTAGATCTTTTTCCCCGATTGAGGACGATCGCAGGCATTACAAAACAAAATACTTCCAAAGTGTTTCCTAAATAAAATTTTAGATCCAATTGAGGGTAGCTCCCTTCTTTGAAAGTTGTACAGTCGTTTATTCTACTTTTAAGATATATAGGCTAAAGATAACCCCAGACAAACAAAGCATTACAAGAAAGAAGGAAGTAAAAAAATTGTATCCCAGAGAGTAATCATAGACATTTACATTTTCGCTGGCTAAAAGTCCTCGACTCACGACTCAAATTTTGTAGCATTGCAGTTCAGCTCAGTCGAGTTCCACAAATTAAACTGAAGAATGAACAAATCTTACAAAGATTAACAGTTTACCGCCGCAGGAGGCCGTGCCAATGCCGCGTGGATATCCTAAAAGGTCATTGTTCTTCACGGCCGTCACCTCCCCAGCGGGAGTAGTAAAACTTTTTGGCAGTCTCTGGTGTATTGAAGTAGTGCTTTTTACCTTCATGAGTGATCTGGAGCCGGGCAGGATACAAATTTTGCTGCAATTTTTGACGCATAAGGGTTACGTCCCATGGACCGTTGTGTAAGTCAGATGTTACATATGTCAGAAATGGAAGTTAGGAGTATGAGGGGTGATCTTATCGAGGTGTATAAAATCATGAGAGGAGCACAAAGTCTCTTGCCCAGAGTTGGGGAATCAAGGACAGGAGGACATAGGTTTAAGGTGAAGGGGAATATAAATATTAGGAATCTGTAGGGTAACCTTTTCACACAAAGGGTGGTGGGTATATGGAACAAGGAGGTAGTTGAGGCTGCGGCTATCCTAATGTTTAAGATACAGTTAGACAGGTGCATGGATAGGATAGGTTTGGAGGTATATGGGCCAAACGCGGGCAGGTAGGTCTAGTGTAGCTGGGACATGTTGGTTGATATGGGCAAGTTGGGCCAAAGGGCCTGTTTCCAAGCTGTATCACTCTATGACTCCAAGTGTAACTGTGCATGCATAAATTTACTATTCAATGCGGAGCTCCGATGTAGCTTAAGATGTGGACTTTTATACACCGGGGAGCTCCAATGTAGAGACCATGTGGGAGCTCCGACGTGGAGACCATGTGGAAACACTGACACGGAGACCTCGGGCGAGCTCTGATGCGGAGACCATGTGGAATCTCCGAGGCAGAGACCACATGGGTGTCAGTGGACTTCAAGAATTGGTTACAAAGAAACCAGTCATAGTTATGGTTGTAGTCAATAGACAATAGACAATAGGTGCAGGAGTAGGTCATTCGGCCCCTCGAGCCAGCACCGCCATTCAATGTAATCATGGCTGATCATCCACAATCAGTACCCCGTTCCTGCCTTCTCCCCATATCCCTTGACTCCGCTATCTTTAATAGCTCTGTCTAGCTCTCTCTTGAAAGCATCCAGAGAGCCGGCCTCCACCACCCTCTGAGGCAGAGAATTCCACAGACTCACAACTCTCTGGGTGAAAAAGTGTTTCCTCGTCTCCGTTCTAAATGGCTTAACCCTTACTCTTAAAATGTGGCCCCTGATTCTGGGCTCCCCCAACATCGGGAACATGTTTCCTGCCTCTAGCGTGACCAAGGGCCTGTCCCACCAGCATGCGGTTGCATGCGTCTAGCGTGACCAAATGTGGTGGCTTGAGGCGTACGGCCTAGCGGGGCCGGTCCCAATTTGAACCGCGGAGGCGTATGGGGTTGTGCGAGGCTGGTCCCGACATCATACTCACCAATCAGCTGGGCAGGAGGCGGGCCGACTGAATTT
Organism: Malacoraja senta; assembly: GCA_038087875.1. Classification (NCBI taxonomy): domain Eukaryota; kingdom Metazoa; phylum Chordata; class Chondrichthyes; order Rajiformes; family Rajidae; genus Malacoraja; species Malacoraja senta. The sequence goes on from CM075977.1 coordinate 392,914,531, forward strand.
GGACGTCGCACGGCGTCGGGCAGTGACATCATCACAACGGCACGCCGGGCGGTGATGTCATTGCGCAACGCCATGCGCTAGGCGCAAGCCATCAAGACACTGCGTACGATGTCAAAACGCTGTGTACGACGTCAAGACGCTGCGTACGCTCGTCAAGGCGCTGCGTAGGCCTCAATGCGGCTGCGGGCCGACAGGCCGTTGTCGCGCGGGATTTTCGGACAGTGCAAGATTTTTGGAGCCCCGCGCGATGTCGGGACCAGCCCCGCACAACTCCGTATGCCTCCGCCGATCGAAGTCGGACCGGCCCCGCGAGGCCGTACGCCTCAAGCGACCACGTTTGGTCGCTCTAGACGCATGCAATCGCATGCTGGTGGGACAGGCCCTTTAATAATCTAAAATGACAAAAGGACAACGGACAAAGGACATTTATTATCACATACACCAATGGGTGTTGTGAAATTCGACTTGCCAATGCAGCACATGAATAAAGATAATACACAACATTAAAGAATTTAAGAGTAAACATAAAAACATCCCCCCACAATGGTTCCTACTGTGGGGGAAGGCAGCAAAGTACAGTCCCATCCCCAGTTCACCCACAGTCAGGCCTATTGAGTCTTCCGCAGTCGCCCCTACGGCAGCCCGATGCTTCAGGCCCTCTCGCCAGATGATGAAACTCTGGCGTCGGGTGAACACTCTCAGTGGCCCGGAGTGTCTGGAGCGGCCGCTTCCTCCCTGGTGACCGCGGCTCCCAAAGTCCATGGGCCGCACTGGTCGGAGCTCCGACACTGCCGACCTCGTCGTGAGGTCCCAGGCTCCGCGGTGTTTAAAGTTCAGCGCTGCCCGCGGCTGGGAGCTCCACAGACCACAAACCGCAGACCGCAGACCGCAAACCACAGACCACAGACCGCAGCTCCGCGATGTTGGAGTCGACGGTCCCAGCCCTCCGGAGCCCACCACACTGCGACCCGGGCAAGGCATCGCCCGCTCCACGATGGTGCCCCAGCGCTGTGCCGCCGCCGAAGCTGAAGTCCCGGCCGGTCCCGGCAAGGAACACCGCTCCAGACTGCCGGTAGGCCACGAGGAAAGGGCGAAAACACGTCTCGGAGAAAAGCCGCATCTCCGACCAGGTAGGGACTCCGATCAGGTAGGGACGTGAGTAGGCTGTGGGCCGAGGAGCTTTATTCCAGTGTTTCGTGACCCAAGTCACCAAACTACATGAAATGTTCACATATTGTGTATAAATATTATATAAATCACCCCTGAAACTCGTCATGAACAAGCCTAGCACATTTTTTTTATTAAATTAGAGAAAAAAGGGAACATTTTCAGGGTATTTTTAGTCCAATCAAAGCACGTTTAACATTGAGTTGTATGCCAGTTGGCCAATCACGCGCTTTGTTTCAGGCTAGCTAGGCAGGGAGCACACATCATGGCTGAGAGGGCTTCACAGATGCCTGTTTTACTGGAGATTCCGTTGAAGGTTATTTCTAGTTCTGTGGAATACATGTCGTGGAAACTTGCAGCAGGGTAATTGAATTTAGTGAGAAAAGCATTAAGAAGTCTGAAGAATGTGCTGCTAAGTGGATAGAAGAGGAACAAAGCCTTGAAAGCAGTCCCTGCTGAGGTGCTGCAACACAAAGTTGTGAAACCAGTAAAACTTTGTGAATCAACTGGAACTGAAAGGTAAGATCTAAAGTCTGAATTTATGAAAATCTATCTGTATGGACTTTAATTAATTTAATTGCACCCTTTTATAATGTGAAAAAATGAGATTTGGAGGCTGTACATTCACTCATTCATTCACTCATTCATTCACTCATTCATTCATTCACTCACTCACTCACTCATTCATTCATTCATTCATTCACTCATTCACTCACTCACTCATTCATTCATTCACTCATTCACTCATTCATTCACTCATTCATTCTTTCACTCACTCACTCACTCATTCATTCATTCATTCATTCATTCATTCATTCACTCATTCACTCACTCATTCACTCATTCATTCACTCATTCATTCACTCACTCACTCATTCATTCACTCATTCACTCACATTCACTCATTCATGAAGTTGATGGCCTAAACTATGTGTATCCATAACACAGTAAATTACACATTTTCACAAATGCCAGGTTGTTGTAGTGTAATAAGTCTTTAACATCTAATCTCGGAGCTGCCTGTGATAACTTACCGGGAAAAAGTGCTCCGACCGCGGGGCCTAGGTACTTGATATAGTGAAGCCGCAGTCTCAATTAAGAAGCGGACGATTCGCGAACGCGGAGCCGCGGGGTGTGTTTGGATCATCTCCGCGGGGGGGAGGCTGTACATAGTGCCGTCCGCAGCAGCCAATTTCCAGGCCCCGACCACGGGAGAAAAACGGAGGGATATTGATCGCACTTTATAGGCTTCCATTGGAGTGAGAAATGGTCAGAAATGGTTGATGTTTCTGTAGAAATGAATTGGTGTATGTGAACTTGAACTAATTTTTCTATGGTAGTAACCTATTGTTATTCTCATTAACATTAAGAAGAGGTTGAAATGTTATGAATTGAAGTCCATGCAGAATTAATGACTATGAGATATTTTTTTTTCTGTAGCCTCTGCCTGACCCTGCACTTGAACTTGAACTACTGCAAAATACTTAGAATCTGATGAAGAATATTCAGATGAAGATCAGATGTAATGTAAACAAAATAAATTGGGGAAACAAATGATTATGTAAAGTTTTATTTTAGTGTCGATCGTTTCACTGTTTATTTGGTCAAATTATTTAAACAATGAGTGAATTACTTATGATAATGGCGTGCTGGTGAATGACTGCGACAGTCCACCCACCGATCCACACATACATACATACATACACACATCCACACACACATCCATCCGTACGCACACTTCCATGCATACAAACACACACATACATGCACACATAAATCCGCACACACACTCCACACATCCATACATGTACACATCCACACATACATGCACACATACATACATCCACACGTACATACACACATCCACAGATACACGTTTGAAAGGTATACACAGACACACACACAAACTAGAGATAATGCAACACTTTAAGTGTTCTGTTAGGTTAAAGGTAATAGCCCTCATTTGCAAAGGCACCATCGGGGGGTCTCTAACATAAATATAAGCTCATTGTAGCTTAAAATTAATACTCATCGAGTAAACATCAGAGCATTCGATTCTTGGCCAGGATGTTACATTTACATCAGAAATAAGACAGGTCTCTTACAGGTCTGCCACCCAGCCTGGCACTGACCCAGTCCCACTATGGCTGTCACCCCCACTCTCCCCACTATGGCAGTCAGTGGGGTTCAGTAAATGGGGGAACCCAGAGGCTCTGTCCTGACCATTTAATTAGGCAGGTTCATGACCCCTTCAAACCTGGGACCGCTGCTGCAGTCTCATTACATTTCCTATTAAAGCGACTGGAAGATGCCTTGCAAGACTGTCCCCCAGCCTGGCACTGCCCCAGTCCCACTATGGCCGTGACCCCCACACGCACACTGGCAGTCAGTGGGGTTCAGTAAAGGGAGAACTGCCCTCACGCATTAATTAGGCTGGTTCAGGAGCAGGACCTCTGCGACAGTGTCATTAAAAAAACACTCACAATTATATTCATCATATTATTTTTATATAATATAATTATACTTAATTATATATGATTACTGTCATATTTACAAGTCATAGTGAGTAGTGAGTAGTTAAACAGCGCGGGGCTTTACTTTCCAGAGGCCCAGGGACCGTTGCAGGAGGAGGAGCAGCGTCCGGGTAGTGAGTAGTTAAACAGCGTGGGGCTTTACTTCCCAGAGGCCCAGGGACCGTTGCAGGAGGAGGAACCAAAACTGCAATGTTCCACTCAAGTTTCCTATAAGTGAGGAAGCCGCTGATTGGTGGAAGAGGACTAAGAGGAAGCAGCTGATTGGAACTCAGATCCCTGATGATTTCCTCCACCAGTTTGTACTGTATCCAGGGTAAGGCTTTGTATTGTATCCAGGGTAAGGCTTTGTATTGTATCCAGGGTAAGGCCTTGTATTGTATCCAGGGTAAGGCTTTGTATTGTATCCAGGGTAAGGCTTTGTATTGTATCCAGGGTAAGGCTTTGTATTGTATCCAGGGTAAGGCTTTGCATTGTATCCAGGGTAAGGCTTTGTATTGTATCCAGGGTAAGGCTTTGTATTGTATCCAGGGTAAGGCTTTGTATTGTACCCAGGGTAAGGGGGGAGAATGAGGGCCAGGGCAGTTTACTGTTCTGGATGTCAGATGTGGGAGGTCATGGAGTCTGATACCCCTCCAGACGTCCACATCTGTGTCAGGTGCGTAGAGATGGGGTTCCTAAGGGACCGTGTTAGGAACCTGGAGCAACAGCTCGATGACCTCTGTCTGATCAGGGAGAGTGAGGAGGTCATAGAAAGGAGTTATAGGGAGGTGGCCACTCCAAGACCACGGGAGGCAGACAAGTGGGTCACGGTTAGGAAGGGCAAGGGGCAGAGGCAGGGACTAGTGAGTACCCCGGTGGCTGTACACCTTGAAAATAAGTACTCCTGTTTGAGTACTGTTGCGGGGGACAGCCTTCCTGGGGGTAGCGACAGCGGCCGGGCCTCCGGCACAGAGACCGGCCCTATTACTATGAAGGGTAGGGAAAAGAAGAGGAGGGCAATAGTAATAGGGGACTCTATGGTTAGGGGGTTGGATAGGCGATTCTGTGGACGCAGTCAGGAGACCCGGATGGTAGTGTGCCTCCCTGGTGCCAGGGTCAGGGATGTGTCTGAACGTGTCCAAGATATCCTGAAATCGGAGGGAGAGGAGCCTGAGGTTGTGGTACATATAGGTACCAATGACACAGGCAGAAAAAGAGAAGAGGTCCTGAAAGGAGAATTTAGGGAGTTGGGAGGAGAGTTAAGGAGAAGGTCCGCAAAGGTAACAATCTCAGGATTACTACCTGTGCCACGCGACAGTGAGAGCAGGAATGAAATGAGGGAGGATAAATGCGTGGCTGAGGAACTGGTGCAGCGGGCAGGGATTCAAATTTCTGGATCATTGGGACCTCTTTTAGGGAAGGTGTGACCTGTACAGAAAGGACGGGTTGCACTTGAACCCGAGGGGAACCAATATCCTGGTGGGGAGATTTGCAAAGGTTACTGGGGAGACTTTAAACTAGAACGGTTGGGGGGAGGGACTCAAATAGAGAAAGATGGTAGAAAATGTGGGAGGCAGGAGGCAGAGAAGGGAAGCACTCGGACCCAAAATGTTGGGGAGAAAGAAGAAAAAGATAATAAACAGAGATTAAGTGGTGGTGGGTTTCTTAAATGTGTATATTTTAATGCTAGGAGCATTGTAACAAAGGTGGATGAGCTTAGAGTCTGGATTGACACCTGGAAGTATGATTCCAATTCCAATTCCAATTCAATTTATTTGTCTTTTGAGGGACAAATTTGTCATTTGGACCCCTTGAGGTCCAAACGAAATGTCGTTTCTGCAGCCATACAATACAAAACAAAGAAGACCCGAGACACAACACAATTTACACATACATCCATCACAACGCTGTGATGGAAGGCAAAAATAACGTATCTCTCCACTGCACTCCCCCCCCCCCCATGTCAGAGTCAAAGTCAAAGCCCCCGGCGGGCGATGGTGATTGTCCCGCAGCCATTAAAGCCACGCCGGGTGATGCAAGGTCGCGCACCGGGTCTTGGTGTTAGAGCCCCGGCGCTCGCCCGCAAAGTCCGGCAGCCATTCCAAGCCGCGCGGGGGTATAAAGCCCCGCTCCAGGTGCTCCTCAACCCCGCAACTCGGGCGGGAGAAGTCGCCGCTGCGGAAGCCCCGAAAAGCAGTCTCCCACCAGGGGACCCGCGGGCTTCCAGTGTTGCCGTCCGCCAGACCCGCGGCTGTAGCCTCCGAATCTCCGGCGGTCGGGTCGCAGCAGCGATTGTCTCCACCACAGCTCCACCCGCTCCGGACTCGGCCAGCCCCGCGACGGTGAGTAGTCCGCAGCTCCACGGGAGCCCCAGGTCGTTCCTGCTGGAGGCCGCTCCACGTTGCCCAGCCCCAACGACAACGGAGACCCGACAAAGAAAAGGTCGGGTCTCCCGTGCAGCGGAAAGATTTTAAAGTTTCCCCCCCCCCACCCCCACCTCCACCCCCCCACACACATACCCCGACAAAAAAAAAATAATAAAAACTACATAAAAACGAGACAAAAATAATAAAAAGACAGACGGACTGCAGAGGCCGCTGCAACGAAAAGTCGCGCCGCCCACCTGTTGATATTACAGCAGTGCTTTGGCAGGATAGATTAGAGGGCTCGTCTAGGGAGGCTATTTGGGTGGAGCTGAGAAATGGGAAAGGTGTAGCAACACTTATAGGGGTGTATTATAGACCGCCAAATGGGGAGCGAGAATTGGAAGAGCAAATATGTAAGGAGATAGCAGATATTAGTAGTAAGCACAAGGTAGTTATTGTGGGAGATTTCAATTTTCCACACATAGACTGGGAAACACATTCCGTAAAAGAGCTGGATGGTTTGGAGTTTGTAAAATGTGTGCAGGATAGTTTTTTGCAGCAATACATAGAGGTGCCTACTAGAGAAGGGGCAGTGCTGGACCTCCTGTTAGGAAATGAGACAGGGCAGGTGGCGGAGGTAAGCGTTGGAGAGCACTTCGGGTCCAGTGATCACAATACCATTAGTTTCAATATAATTATGGAGAGGGTCAGAATTGGACCTAGGGTTGAGATTTTTGATTGGAGAAAGGCTAACTTTGAGGAGATGCGAAAGGATTTAAAAGGAGTGAATTGGGACATGTTGTTTTATGGGAAGGATGTAAAAGAGAAATGGAGGACATTTAAAGGTGAAATTTTAAGAGTACAGAATCTTTATGTCCCTGTTCGGTTGAAAGGAAATAGTAAAAATTGGAAAGAGCCATGGTTTTCAAGGGAAATTGGACACTTGGTTCGGAAAAAGAGAGAGATCTACAATAATTATAGGCAGCATGGAGTAAATGAGGTGCTTGAGGAGTATAAAGAATGTAAAAAGAATATTAAGAAAGAAAATTAAGAAAGAAATTAGAAAAGCTAAAAGAAGATATGAGGTTGCTTTGGCAAGTAAGGTGAAAGTAAATCCAAAGGGTTTCTACAGCTATATTAATAGCAAAAGGATAACAAGGAATAAAATTGGTCCATTAGAGAGTCAGAGTGGACAGCTATCTGCAGAGCCAAAAGAGATGGGGGAGATACTGAACAATTTCTTTTCCTTGGTATTCACCAAGGAGAAGAATATGGAATTATGTGAGGTAAGGGAAACAAGCAGAGTAGCAATGGAAACTATGAGATTCAAAGAAGAGGAGGTGCGGACACTTTTGAAAAATATGAAAACGGATAAGTCTCCAGGTCCTGACAGGATATTCCCGAGGACATTGAGGGAAGTTAGTGTGGAAATAGCAGGGGCTATGACAGAAATATTTCAAATGTCATTAGAAACGGGAATAGTGCCGGAGGATTGGCGTACTGCGCATGTTGTTCCGTTGTTTAAAAAGGGTTCAAAGAGTAAACCTAGCAATTATAGACCTGTTAGTTTGACGTCAGTGGTGGGCAAATTAATAGAAAGGATACTTAAAGATAATATATATAAGCATCTGGATAAGCAGGGTCTGATTAGGAACCGTCAACATGGATTTGTGCCTGGAAGGTCATGTTTGACTAATCTTCTAGAATTTTTCGAAGAGGTTACTAGGGAAATTGATGAGGGTAAAGCAGTGGATGTTGTCTATATGGACTTCAGTAAGGCCTTTGACAAGGTTCCTCATGGAAGGTTGGTTAAGAAGATTAAATTGTTGGGTATTAATGGTGGAGTAGCAAGATGGATTCAACAGTGGCTGAATAGGAGATGCCAGAGAGTAATGGTGGATGGCTGTTTGTCAGGTTGGAGGCCGGTGACTAGTGGGGTGCCTCATGGGTCTGTGTTGGGTCCACTGTTGTTTGTCATGTACATCAATGATCTGGATGATGGTGTGGAAAATTGGATTAGTAAGTATGCAGATGATACTAAGATAGGTGGTGTGGTGGATAATGAAGTAGATTTTCAAAGTCTACAGAGAGATTTAGGCTATTTGGAAGAGTGGGCTGAAAGATGGCAGATGGAGTTTAATGCTGATAAATGTGAGGTACTACATCTCGGCAGGACAAATCAAAATAGAACATGGTAAATGGTAGAGAATTGAGGAATGCAGTTGAACAGAGGGATCTAGGAATAACTGTGCATAGTTCCCTGAAGCTGGAATCTCATGTAGATAGGGTGGTAAAGAAAGCTTTTGGTGTGCTGGCCTTTATAAATCAGAGCATTGAATATAGAAGATGAGATATAATGTTAAAATTGTACAAGGCATTGGTGAGGCCAATTCTGGAGTATGGAGTACAATTTTGATCGCCTAATTATAGGAAGGATGTCAACAAAATAGAGAGAGTACAGAGGAGATTTACTAGAATGTTGACTGGGTTTCAGCAACTAAGTTACAGAGAAAGGTTGAACAAGTTAGGTCTTTATTCTTTGGAGCGCAGAAGGTTAAGAGGGGACTTGATAGAGGTCTTTAAAATTATGAGCGGGTTAGACAGAGTTGACGTGGATAAGCTTTTTCCATTGAGAGTAGGGAAGATTCAAACAAGGGGACATGACTTGAGAATTAAGGGACAGAAGTTTAGGGGTAACATTAGGGGGAACTTCTTTACTCAGAGAGTGGTAGCTGTGTGGAATGAGCTTCCAGTGGAAGTGGTGGAGGCTGGTTCGATTTTATCCTTTAAAAATAGATTGGATGAGTATATGGACGGGAAAGGAATGGAGGGTTATGGTCTGAGTGCAGGTAGATGGGACTAGGGGGAAGTATTTATTTTTTTTTTAAAAATAATTTTAAAAAAAATGTTCGGCACGGACTTGAAGGGCCGAGATGGCCTGTTTCCGTGCTGTAATGGTTATATAATTTAAATGTTCTGCAACACGGAAATAGGCTGCCCATGGTGTAATATGTGCATTGGCCACTAGATGGCGCTTACTTTCCCAATCTCATTTTCTAATTAGTTTAATTAATTAAATTTTGGCACCGACGATTTATGACATCCTTCTCAATTATATTTCATCTGTGGAAAATTTCATGCAGTTTGGTGACTTGGGTCACGAAAACTGATTTCTAGACACATTTTTGATGCTCGGCCCACAGCCTAGAGGGACTGTTTCAATAAGCCATCAGAAAGTGGCAGAAACAATAGCGTTGAACCACTAAGTCACAATAACAATAAATAAAATTGTAGTATTTCGTCTTTTAATGCCAAGTCAGCCTATTAACCTTTTCACTGAGAGCCAAAACTACAATGATTATCTTGCTTATTCAGCCCTTCAGGAATGTTCTAATGCCCCAGGCCAAAGTGATTTGCATGTTCGTGTTTACAACTGCGTGCAAAGCTGGTCTTCAGAGATGCTTTTGTTCCGGCTGCGAATCTTGAACTTTTCAAGTACCTGCCTTTTTCTTGAATCTAATTTGCGCCACACTTTCACATTCATTTTTTTTTCAATCTCTTTCACTCTGTCAACACTGACCAGTAGCCAGATTTCTCTTTGTTTACTCCAACAAAGCTCTTTAGGATGTGCCCACAAGTTTGTGAAATGTGGTAGCGCAGCGGTAGAGTTGCTGCCTTAAAGCGCCAGAGACCCGGTTTCGATCCGGACATTGGGTGCTCTCTGTACGGAGTTTGTGACCAAGTGAGTTTTCTCCAGGTGCTCTGATTTCCTCCCATGTTATAAAGACGTGTGGGTTTGTAAGTTAATTGGCCTCTGTAAATTGTTCCTAGTGTATCGGATAGCATTTCTTTATGGCGCGATCATTTGTGAGCACGGACTCGGTGGGCCGAAGGGCCTGTTTTCATGTTGTATCTCTGAACTAAACTAAACCAATTTTGGATTTCAGTCATTGGAGAATTATATAAACTTGGGGTTTTCATGGTTGCTCCAATAGTAACTTCATCACTGCAGATAAAATATGATTCACTGGTTAATTTAAAATCTGTGCTGCCTCTTGTTCCTTAAGCCGGCACCGTGGCACAGCAGTAGAGTTCACGCCTTACTGCGCCATAGACCTGGGTTCTATCCTGACTACGGGTGCTGTCTGTATAGAGATTGTATGTTCTCCCTGTTACTGCGTGGGTTTTCTCCGGGTGCTCTGGTTTCCTCCCGCACTCCAAAGCCAAACAGGTTTGTAGGTTAACTGGCTTGTGTAAATTGTAAATTGTCTCTAGTGTGTGTAAGATAGTGTAAGTGTGTGGGGATTGCTGTTCGGTGGGCCGAAGAGCCTGTATCTCTAAACTAAATTAAACTTAAGCCATCCTTAAATGGGTATAATTTCCCTGCATCGATACGTGTCAGAATAATAAACTTTATTTCGGACTCAAGGTCCAGACAAGGGACATTACATAAAAATGCATTGCATATTAAAAAACATCATCAAGTATATATAAAACCTTAGTATATCACTTATAAAAGCATCATGTTGTATATTAAACAAAACACAATACATGAATTAAAATCCAGAATAAAAAGAATGATCAATGTCCTACTACGAGACAACGATACCAGTGTCTCCACAACTGGGATTCGTAGTGTGTAGTGCTAAACCTTATGTTTGACAAGGCCACAATAATTACATTTTTAGAGTCATTTATCCTGCAAATGAATTTATACGTATGATTTCTTAGGATAGCTTCTAAAGTACTGACTCCTGCAGCCACAAACATGTTAGTAGCACTACACCATCTAGGTTTCCTTAGCAGTATTATTATAGGCCACCTTTAGACTCTGCAAACTTGTCTTTCCGTAGTTCGTCCACAGGTGCGCAGTATAGAGTGGTGTGCAATATGCTCTAAATACCGACATCTTCACCACATCTGCACACGCACCAAACTTACGCAAGAGAATATTCGCCTGTACATACAGCATACGTCGTTGCCTATAAATATCCTCATCATCTGTCATTTGTTCTGTAATAAAATGCCCAAGATATTTGACCATATTACAGACACTAAGATGCCAGACAATTTAAAATCAGGAAATTTGGGACATTTATCCTCTTTGGTTCTACAGCACTCTTGCAAGCATTATATTTAATATCATGCTCCACACCTTACACAGAACATATAGTAAGGAGCTGCTGTAGACCAGCGCTAGATGGACTAAAGACCACAAGATCATCTGCATGCAGAATATGGTTCACTAAAATATTACCAATCATGCACCCAGTATTACATGCTTTCAATTGTTTGGATAGATCATCAATATAAAGATTAAAAAGGACTGGGGACAAAATTCCCCCTTGTATAACACCATTGCTAACCCCAAATGGGTCTGAGACCCTATTGCCCCATTTTATTTGCATAGTCTGGTGGGCATCCCAGTAGGCCAGAATTCTCACAATGTATTTAGGCACCCCTCTTTGACTCATTTTAACAAACAGCTTTCTGTGATTAACACGATCAAAGGCTTTGGAAGCATCAATAAAGCACATAAGGATTGAAGAGTTTTTGCCTCTATATTTGTTTACAATCTCCTTTAGGGCATATATGCATAAGTCAGTGCCATGTTTAGCTTTAAAACCAAACTGGTTATCTGTGGAGTTAACAAACTCATTTACCCTATCCAGCAGAACTCTTTCTAAAACTTTTGACAATATGCTGGATAAAGCTATGGGCCTGTAATTATTTAGGCTATCTACTTTACCAGCTTTGTCATTAATGACCGGCACTTACAGAACAGACAACACTGAGTCTGGTAACAAGCCATGAATCATAAAGCCAGTAAAACAAATAGCAAGGAGTGGAGCTATTCTCATACTCGCATACTTAAGATGTTCAGCAGAAATATGATCTAAGCCGCTTGCTTTGTTGTTGGACAACTTGTTCATGGCATGATACACCTCATGTGACATAATCGCCATTGAGTCATTACTCTCAATATTGTCCACCCTATACAAGTCACCTTGGACACAGTTGAATAAAGTAATGTTGTCGCCATTACTCCGCGATATTAGCTGTTCCGGAGATTCCATCAACTGTGCATGCTAGAGATGTTTTTCAACTGTTAAGAGCTCTCACTTCTTTCCAAAAATCAGTAGCATTGTTACTTAGCAGCTTCTTTGCCATGGAATCAGCCCTCATAGCTTGCTATTTTTTACAGATGAAGCGAATAGCATACTTTGACCTTGCATTAGTGAGCTTCTTGTACTCAAACACAGGCCCCTGTCTGGGTCTACCTGCCATAGCCCATGCTTTAGTGGCTTCACGGGCTTCAGTATGATACTCAGCTACATACTGATTCCAGCCAGGCCTGATGTTATGTGTCTTATTTTTATGCTTGCAGTAGGGCTTACTGCCTACATATAGAGCGCTTACTGTATCATTATACATGGAGCAGATATCTCTCCTATGCTTCATATCCTTACAATTTACATTACTGCACATTATTGCATCTTTAGGTAGATGAATATTGCTTAAGGATTTATCTGTATGGGCATAATAGGCTAGGATGTCTTTCTTTGTAAGCGTTGACCAGTTTTTCTGTATTAAAGCTATTTCTAACTCTGGATACCACAGGTATGTGTTCAACATTTATTGTCATAGCAACAGGTATATGATCAGTCATTGCTGCCCCATACAAAATGCTCATACACCCCAATGAGGCATGTGCATCAGCTGTACTAATACAGTGGTCCAGCCATGACGTAGAATGCCAGGCCTCACTAATATAAGTAAAACTATCTGTAGGTAAAAGCACTTTGCTTGACAATATTAAATTATTATCTTGACAGAACTGAGCCATATGATTGGCAAATAATGAGTTCCAATCTGAGATTCTTGGTTCTTCTTTGTTTCTTGGTCCTCCAAAATATTCCAAATGGAATTTAAACTGGAGGTGGTGGAGGGAGGACTTAAACCAGAAAGGGTTTTTGGGAAGAAAGGGCTACCTTAAATTTAGTTGCATCTGGTTGGGTAACTAAAGTAGGGTGGAGATTATTCCATGCTTTAATTGTGCGGGGGAAGAACGAATTGCTGTACACATCTGTCTTGGTAGCTGGAATCACAAATTGGATCGAATGCCCTGGTCTGTTCCTAATTGGTTTGGGTTTGGTGTAGGTCTTGTAATCTATGTCGAGCTGACCATTTAACATTTTGTAAAAACAGGTCAAACTGTGAGCTTCACGTCTGTCTTGGAGAGGGTTCCACCCCAGAAAATTCAGAAGTTTGGTAACACTCGGTTCTCTCTCATAGGTGTTAGTAACAAATCGAGCTGCCTGTCTATGGACACGTTCGATGGAAGAATTTTTTTTATTTGTGTATGGGTCCCATGCTGCAACTGCGTAGTCCAAATGAGGTCTAAAGAGGGTGAAGTATAGCTTCTCCTTGACAGAAGTTGAACAATGATGAAAGTTGCGCCTCAGAAAATTTAGGACACCTGTTGCTTTCACCGTTGCATGATGAGTCTGACCATTCCAACGCAGTTCATTCTGCAATTTGATGCCAAGATACTTGGTTTGTTTGGATTCTTCAAGGGTGGTACCAAGTATATTGTACGATGTATCGCCTGGATTCCTCTTTCTGGTGTCACGCATGGTTTCACATTTGGAAGGGTTGAACTGCATGCCCCATTGTTGTGACCACTCAACCATTGTATCGAGGTCCTTTTGGAGAGCATCATCATCATCAGCTGACTTAATTGGACGGTGCAGCAAACAATCATCACGTCTGGTCGTGCTTGCGACTTTTTCATGGATGTCGTTTATGTAAAGCAAAAACAGATGTGGGCCAAGTACTGTGCCCTGATGTGCACCATTCAACACTGGATGCCAATTGGAGCTCTTTCCGTTCACACACACCCGCTGAAGACGTTTTGTCAGGAAACTGGAAATCCATTGTTTCGTGTTGGAACGAATACCATAGAAGTCAAGCTTCCGAAGCAGTCTCTGGTGTGGGATGACATCAAATGCTTTAGAAAAGTCCAGCACTACTAAATCCGTGATGACCTTACCATCAAGATGTTTGGCCAGGTCATTTGTCGTCAGGATAAGCTGAGACTCACATGATTACAGACCAGTTAGTCTAAAATCGGTGGTGGGGAAAATTCTGGAGTCAGTTATTAAAGATGGGATAGCAGTACATTTGGAAAGTGGTGAGTTCATTGGACAAAGTCAGCATGGATTTATGAAAGGTAAATCATGTCTGACGAATCATAGAATTTTTCGAGGATGTAACTAGTATGGATAAGGGAGAACCAGTGGATGTGTTATATCTGGACTTTCAGAAGGCTTTCGACAAGGTCCCACATAAGAGATTAGCATACAAACTTAAAGCACATGGTATTGGGGGTTCAGTATTGATGTGGATAGAGAACTGGCTGGCAGACAGGAAGCAAAGAGTAGGAGTAAATGGGTCCTTTTCAGAATGGCAGGCAGTGACTAGTGGGGTACCGCAAGGCTCAGTGCTGGGACCCCAGCTATTTACAATATATATTAATGATCTGGATGAAGGAATTTAATGCAACATCTCCAAGTTTGCAGATGACACGAAGCTGGGGGGCAGTGTTAGCTGTGAGGAGGATGCTAGGAGGCTGCAAGGTGACTTGGATAGGTTGGGTGAGTGGGCAAAGGCATGGCAGATGCAGTATAATGTGGATAAATGTGAGGTTATCCACTTTGGTGGCAAAAATAGGAAAGTAGACTATTATCTGAATGGTGGCCGATTAGGAAAAGGGGAGATGCAACGAGATGTCATGGTACACCAGTCATTGAAAGTAGGAATGCAGGTGCAGCAGGCAGTGAACAAAGCAAATGGTATGTTAGCATTCATAGCAAAAGGATTTGAGTATAAGAGCAGGGAGGTTCTACTGCAGTTGTACAGGGTCTTGGTGAGACCACACCTGGAGTATTGCGGACAGTTTCGGTCTCCTAATCTTGCCATTCTTGCCATAGAGGGAGTGCAGAGAAGGTTCACCAGACTGATTCCTGGGATGGCAGGACTTTCATATGAGGAAAGACTGGATAGACTCGGCTTGTACACGTTGGAATTCAGAAGACTGAGGGGGGATCTTATAGAAACTTACAAAACTCTTAAGGGGTTGGACAGGCTAGATGCAGGAAGATTATTCCCGATGTTGGGGAAGTCCAGAACTAGGGGTCACAGTTTAAGGATAAGAGGGAAGACTTTTAGGACCGAGATGAGGAAATCATTTTTTACACAGAGATTGGTGAATCTGTGGAATTCTCTGCCACAGAAGGTAGTTGAGGCCAGTTCATTGGCTATATTTAAGAGGGAGTTAGATGTGGCCCTTGTGGCTGAAGGGATCAGGGGGTATGGAGAGAAGGCAGGGATGGGATACTGAGTTGGATGATCAGCCATGATCATATCAAATGGCGGTGCAGGCTCGAAGGGCCGAATGGCCTACTCCTGCACCTGTTTTCTATGTTTCTATGTTTCTATGATCTATGCCTCCTAAATGCATGTTGGTTGTCAGCAAGAATATTATGTTTGCACACGTGTCGCATCAGATTACTATCAATTACATGCTCCAGTAATTTGCAGCAAGTACTTGTTAATGAAACAGGACGATAATTCGCTGGGTTGGTGGTTGAACCCTTCTTAAAGAGAGGAGTGATGTTAGCCTTCCACCAATCCAGCGGAGATATCTGCATTCATATCCCCAATGACATATACACTACAATAATTATTGTTTTGCATAAAGGAATAGATGAAAGCAAGCCTATTTAAATATTCATCCGCATTCTGATGGCATTCTTGGGTGTATATACATTCTGGATAATAAATTCCTTGTTGTTGTGAGCAAAGTGTACTGCCCTACCAGTTGTTTTAGTCTAAACTACCTGTGCAGGCCTCCAACAATAACAACTCTGCCGTCATTTTTTTAAAATCCATTTTTTCTTTAGTTTTTGGAGATAGTGTGGAGACATGGACGGCACGGTGGCGCAATGCTAGAGTTGCTGCCTTACAGCACTTACAACGTCAGAGACCTGGGTTCGATCCCGATTACAGGTGCTTGTCTGTATGGAGTTTGTACGTTCTCCCCATGACTGCGTGGGTTTTCTCCGAGATCTTTGGTTTCGTCCCACAATACAAACCTCCAAAACACTCCCAACCTCCCATCTACCTCAGTGGAGACCATCGGATTAGCTTGAGTCAGACTTTATCTTGCACAAAACATAATTTCCTTTATCCTGTGTCTGTACACTGTGAATGGCTTGTATTGTTTAGTTTAGTTTAGAGATACAGCACGGAAATAGGCCCTTCAGCCCACCGGGTCCACGCCGACCAGTGAATCCTGCACATTAACACTATCCTACACACACTGGGGACAATTTTTACATTTGCCAAGCTAATTAATCTACAAACCTGTACGTCTTTGGAGTGTGGGTGGAAACCGAAGATCTCAGAGAAAACCCACGCAGGTCACGGGGAGACCATACAAAATCTGTACAGACAGCACCCGTAGTCGGGATTGAACCCGGGTCTCCTCTGCTGCATTCGTTGTAAGGCAGCAACTCTACCACTGCGCTACCGCTGCGTCACCGTATCTTTCCGCTGACCCATTCGCATGCAACAAAAATGCTTTTCACGATAGCCCGGTACACGTGACAATAATAAACTAAACCAAACTACTGGGAAACAAAGAAGAGACAGGGTTTGGAGCTGAAACACTGTTCAATCAGGGCTCTATATACCAGAGGAAGGAAAATTATTTCAAAACACAAAGATTGTGTGAAGATGCTTGTGTCTTGTTGCCTTTAATGCAACTATAAACTCTTGGATCCCAACCGTAGGATTGTTGAAATGGAAGGTTTTCAACCATCTGAATAATTTTGCAGAAGATAGACACAAAATGCTGGAGTAACTCAGCAGGACTTTGGAGAGAAGGAATGGGTGACGATTCGGGTCGAGACTCTTTGTCACATGGAAAATGGAAACAAGAGATATAGACGATGATGTAGCGAGATATAGAAAAAAATGAATGAAAGATATGCAAAAAAGTAACAATGATAAAGGAAACAGGTCAATGTTAGACAATAGACAATAGGTGCAGGAGTTGGCCATTCGGCCCTTCAAGCCGGCACCGCCATTCAATGTGATCATGGCTGATCATCCCCAATCAGTACCCCGTTCCTGCCTTCTCCCCATATCGCCTGATTCCGCTATCTTTAAGAGCCCTATCTGGTTCTCTCTTGAAAGCATCTTAGCTGTAGCCAGGTGGGAACAAAAAGCTGGTGTGACTTGTATGGGGGAGGGATGAAGAGAGAGGGAATGCAGGGATTACTTGAAAGTTAGAGAAATCAATATTCATACCCTTGGTTCCTCCAATTTGCATTTAGCTTCACTCTGAGTGAGCTGGTGTTCAGTGAAACGATCGCTCAGTCTATGTTTGGTCTCAGCGATGTATAAGAGTCCACATCTTGAATAACGGATGGGGTTAGACGAGGTGCAAGTGAACCTCTGCCTAACCTGAAAGGACAGTCGGGGTTCCCTGGACAGAGTCAAGGGAGGAGGGACAGCTGTTGCATCTCATAAGGTCATAAGAGATAGGAGTAAAATTTGGCCAATCAGCCCTTCAAGTCTACTCCGCCATTCAATCATGGTTGACCTATCTCTCCCTCCTAACCCCATTCTCCTGCCTTTTCCCTATAACCCCTAACACCTGTACTAATCAAGAATCTATCTATCGTTGGCTTAAAAATATCCACTGACGGCTTCCACAGCCTTCTGTGACAAAGAATTCCACAGATTCACCACCCTCTGACTAAAGACATTTCTCCTCGTCTCCTTCCTAAAAGAACGTCCTTTAATTATGAGGCTGTGACCTCTAGTCCTAGACTCTCCCACTAGTTGAAACATCCTCTTCACATCAACTCTATCCAAGCCTTTCACTATTCTGTACGTTTGAATGAGGTCTCCCCTCATCCTTCTAAATGCCAGTGTGTATAGGCCCAGTGCCGTCAAACGCTCATCATGGGTGAACTAAATCATTCCTGGGATCATTCTTGTAAACCTCCTCTGGAACCTCTCCAGAGCCAGCACATCCTTCCTCAGATGTGGGGCCCAGCCTTCTGTGGCAATGAATCCCACAGATTCACCACCCTCTGACCAAAGACATTCCACCTCATCTCCTTCCTAAAACAACGCCCTTTAATTCTGAGGCTATGACCTCGGATCCTGCAGTTCCAGGAAAAGTTTTGCAACTATTCTGATGAAATTTCCTTTGTGCGATGATTTTAATGTTCCAGTGATTTAATTTCCTGCAATTCATGGTATGCAAACAAACGTCGTTTGCACTTGTGTATGGTGTGATTTGACTGAAGATCACGCAAAATGTTTCACTGTAACCCAGCACAATAATAAACCCGTTCCAACACCAAACCACTCAACCGTGAAACCGATGATTTACTCAAAAACAGTAATGCGACAATAGATTTTTATATACCGAGGGTGCACATACATGGACCAAGCAGCCAGAGAAACTGGTTGAAATAGGTAAAATAATAGAATGCAGACTGGTACATGTTTACAGTTTAGTTTATTGTCATGTGTTCTGAGGAACAGTGTTGCGTGCTAGCCAGTCCACGATCAGTTGGTCAGTGAAAAACAAAAACAAGAACAACCCAGTGGACGGGCCGTCGAGACCAAAGAGGGACCCGGAGAGAAGGGGGCTGCCGAGTGCAAAGAGGGACTCTGTGAAGGGCCCCTAAGAGCAAAGAGGGACCTGGTGGGGCGGGGGGGGGGGGGGGGGGGGGGGGTGGCCACCGGGTGGCAGAGAATTCCACAGACTCACCACTCTGTGTGAAAAAGTGTTTCCTCATCTCCGTTCTAAATTGTTTAGCCCTTAATCTTAAACTGTGGCCCCTGGTTCTGGACTCCCCCAACATGTTTCCTGCCTCTAGCGTGTCCAATCCCTTAATAATCCTATATGTTGCAAGAAGATCCCCTCTCATCCATCTAAATTCCAGAGTACACAAGCCCAGCCGCTCCATTCTCTCAGCATGCGACAGTCCCGCCATCCCGGATCCCGGGAATTAACCTGGTGAACATATGCTGCATTCCCTCAATAGCAAGAATGTCCTTCCTCAAATTTGGAGACCAAAACTACACACAATACTCCAGGTGTGGTCTCACTAGGGCCCTGTACAACTGCAGAAGGACCTCTTTGCTCCTATACTCAACTTCTCTGGTTATAAAGGCCAACATGCCATTTGCTTTCTTCACTGCCTGCTGTACCTGCATGCTTACTTTCTTTAAACAAAAGTTTAACAATAGTTTCAAAAACAAAAACAAGAACGGACCGTCAAGACCAAAGAGGGACTCGGAGAGAAGGGAGCTGCCGAGTGCAAAGAGGGACTTGGTGGAGGGCCCCTGAGAGCACAGAGGGACCCAGTGGAGGGTGGGGGTGGGAGGTGACCACCGAGAGCAAAGAGGGACCCAGAGGGGCGCCTCCGTGCGCAGTGAGGAACCCGATGGTGGGGGGCCACTGAGAGCATAGAGGGACCCGGTGGGGGGATAGTGCCGAGAGCAAAGAGCGTCACAAAATGCTGGAGTGACTCAGCGGGACAGGCAGCATCTCTGGAGAGAAGGAATGGGTGACGTTTCGGGTCGAAACCCTTCTTCAGTCTGAAACATCACCCATTCCTTCTTTCCACAGATGCTGCCTGTCCCACTCAGTTACTCCAGCATTTTGTGTCTATCTTTGATTTAAACCGGCATCTGTAGTTCCTTCCTACACATTTTGAGAGCAAAGAGGGACCCAGCGGGGCGCATCCCAGAGTAAAGAGGGACCCGATGGTGGGGGGCCGCCGAGAGCAAGTAGGGACCCAGTGGTGGGGGCGGGGGGCGCCAAGAGACACCTTGCAGATGGAGCTGCCGAGAGAAGTTAAGACCATACTAAAAACTTTTGTAACTTTGTCGGTGAGGTCTGCTGTATGATTCTCCTGGATTGAATGCAAAAACAAAGAATTTCACTATATCTAGGTACATGTGGCAATAAAGAATCAATGAATCATTGAAATTTGCTTAGTCAAAGAAGACCAAAAGTGTTGGCCTACCCCTTATTCTTAAACTGTGTCCCCTGGTTCAGGTCTCCCCCAACATCAGGAACATTTTTCCGACATCTAGCCTGTCCAATCCCTTAAGAATGTTATATGTTTCTATAAGGTCCCCTCTCATTCTCCTAAATTCCAGTAAATATAAGCCCAGTCAATCCATTCATTCATCATATGTCAGTCCTGCCATGCCGGGAATTAACTTGGAATTAACCTGCTGCACTTCCTCAATAGCAAGGATGTCCTTCCTCAAATTAGGAGACTAAAACTGCGCACAATACTCCAGGTGTGGTCTCACCAGGGCCCTGTACAACAGCTGTAGGACATCCTTGCTCCTATACTCAAGTCCTCTCGCCATGAAGGCCAACATGCTAATGGCGTTTCACTGCCTGCTGTACCTGCATGCTTACTTTCAGCATGTCCTCAGGGTCGATTCCCCTACTTTACTTGAGGCAAGAGACTACACGATCTATTCCTCATGATTTTTTCTACCTCTATAAGATCATCCTTCATCCTTCTAACTTCCATTTCTAACTTACGTAACATCCAACTTTTGCAAGGGTGTGTGGGACGTAACCCTTACACGTTAAATATTGCAGCAGGATCTTGATCGGATGGCCTGTGGGCTGGGGAATGGTTGATGCAATTTCATACAGAGAAATGTGTTACAATTTGGGAAGTCTAACATGGGCAGGACTTACACAGTGAATGGTAGGGCCCTGGGAAGTGTTGTAGAGCAGAGAGATCGAGGAGTGCATGTACATAGTTCCTTGAAGGTGGCATCGCAGGTAGATAGGATGGGGAAAAAGGCGTTTGGCACATTGGCCTTCATCAGTCAGAGCATTGAGTATAGGCTTGTCCATTGACACCACAGTCACTTGCCCATCCCAATAAGAGGTCATTTTTTCCCCCTCTCCCTTGCAGGGCACTTCAAATACTGCGAGGAAACTTTCCAGATCACATTTGCCAAATTCAACCTTATCTAAACCCTTGGCACTATGACAATGCCAGTCTATAATGGGAAAGTTAAAATCGTCTACCACTCCAGACATGCAGGTTAATTAGCTTCTGTAAAATTGTAAATTGTCCATTGTGTGTAGGATAGCGTTAGTGTATGGGGATCACTGGTCGTCGCCGACTCGGTGGGCTGAAGGGCTTGATTCCGTGCTGTATCTCTCAACTCTAACCAAAAACTAAAATGACAACCCTATTAGTCTTGCAGCTGCTTGCAATCTCCTGGCATATTTAGAGTCATAGGGCCATCGAGTGAGTGTGGAAACAGAGGCTTCGGCCCAACTTGCCCACACCGGCCACCAATGTCCCAGCTACACTAGTCCCACCAGCCTGTGTTTGGTCCATATCCCTCCAAACCTGTCCTGACCATGTACATGTCTAACTGTTTCTTAAACGTTGGGAACGTCCCAGCCTCAACTACCTCCTCTGGCAGCTTGTTCCATACACCCACCACCCTTTGTGTGAAAAAGTTACCCCTCAGATTCCTATTAAGTCTTT
The DNA here is from genome assembly GCA_038087875.1 of Malacoraja senta. Classification (NCBI taxonomy): domain Eukaryota; kingdom Metazoa; phylum Chordata; class Chondrichthyes; order Rajiformes; family Rajidae; genus Malacoraja; species Malacoraja senta. Next base: position 392,936,206 of record CM075977.1, read on the forward strand.
TCCCCATCACCTTAAACCTATGTCCTCTGGTTCTTGATTCCCCTACTCTGGGCAAGAGACTCTGTGCATGTACCCGATCTATTGCTTTCATTATTTTGTACATCTCTATAAGATCACCCCTCATCCTCCTGCACTCCAGGGAATAGTCCAACTTCCCTGCTCAACTTCTCTCGATAGCTCAGCCCCTCTCGTCCTGGCAACATCCTCATAAATGTTCTTTACTGGACTATCTTGCACTAAACGTTATTCCCTTTATCCTGCATCGGTACTCTGTGAGCGGCTTGGTTGCAATCATGGGTGTCTTTCCACAGACTGGATAGCATGCAACAAAAAGCTTTTCACTTTCCCATGGTATATGTGACAATAAACTAAACTAAACTGAATAAATTCGATTTATTGCTTGACTCCATGCTTCAGGTAAATGACAATAGGCCATTTACTGTAATGTAGGATCTATAAAGTGACAGGAAAGAGCTAAACCACAATAGCTTCAGGCTGCATGAAATGTCTCACAATGCAAAGATGGGGACAATATAACTGGAATTTCAGATCATTGTGCAAGGCTAATGGTCACGCCCATCGCAATGTAATACTTATGTAAAGCATGTTAATCTGGAATAATAAGATGATTAATGACACATAACGTAAATGACCCATTGTTGGTCACGTAAAATATGAAAAGTTGTGGAATACATCTATCTATACTACTAGACTAAGGGGGACCAGTTGGGTCCCAATCACCACGGGGGGTGTGTGTGGTGGGGGGGGGGGGGTGTGGAGTGATAGAGGGGGGAAGAGCATGGTGGAGAGTGCCGTATAATGGGGGAGGTGGGCATGAGCCAGCGAGGGGGACCAGAGGGGGACCAGAGGGGAAGGGGATGGGGTGGCGATGGGGACTCACAGCGGGCGCTGGCCGCTTCGCTGGTCGTTCTCCTCCGCCGGAGGTCTCCGCTTTCCGTTTGGCGACATCGGCACCATCTCCAACTCCGCGCTGGCTGGGCTGGGTCGGGCCAGGCTAGGTTGGGCTATCCAGAGCTTCCTGCAGCTGCAGTAAAGACGCAGTGGGGGAGAGAGCTCGGGGTGTGTGTGGGCAGGGAGTGGGTTGTGATAGGTGTGTGGAAGGGAGGGGTGTGAGGGGGAGGGGGGGTTGGGGTTGGGGTGTGGGGGGGGAGGGGTATGGGGGCAGGGGGGGAGAGAGCTCGGAGAAAAGACAGGGGAAGAGCCATGGGGGAGTGTGCGGTATTACAGGGGAGGGTGGCAGGAGCCAGCAAGGGGGACCAGAGGGGAAGGGGTTGGGGTGCGATGGGAACTCACAGTGGGTGCTGGCCGCTTCGCTGGTCGTTCTCCTCCGCTCGGCTCGCGGACTCAGTCAGCACGGCTTGTGGACTCAATCACCATGGCTTGCGGACTCAGCCTCGCCTCCGGGGCTTTATTCTCCTCACCCCGCCCGGTGATTAAGAGCGGGTGCCGGAAGGGGCGATATCTTCATGTTGACTGACAGGCAAGAAGACCAATCTGCTGATCTCACGATTTTTTTAACCTTTATAACTTTTGTAATATTCCACCAATCGGAACAAAACTTGGTGCGCTTGGAGCAGAGGAGAACGGTGAGTAAGGTGGCGAGAAAATCCTAACGATATATGGTAGAGTTTTTGCACGAATTAAAAAAAAATGCAAACAGGAAGAGGACAAGATGAGAGTTTTAGTAATAGTGTAGAAGATTACTAAAACTCTTCGTCTTGTTTGTGGCTGTCTGTGTGTATGTGTGTGTGCCAATTTCTATGTTCCTATTTTCTTCCAAACGCTAGGCCACAGCCATCCCACTTTCACACATTCTACTCACATTTTTCCGTCGAGACGATAAACATTTTCCCGTCGCATTCCCACCTGTATATCCACACTTTTTAATCATTTAAAGTAAAAAAAAAGAAAACTCACTGATTTCGGAAAAAATAACCCGAGTGACAGCCCAATCGACTTGCAAGGCAGGACGGGGCACTCCGGGAGGGAGGGGCACTCCAGCGCTCGTGCGGCTGCTGTCGGCGCCCCACACCTGGTGGCGAGGGTGGTGCCGCGGGCCCTGGCAGGCGCAGAGCCTGGTGATCGAGCTGGTGCCCGTCAGGGCCGGGCCGAGTACGAGAATCAGGCCGAGTTCCAGGCCCTGGCGCTGCTCTACGACCTGGGTAGGTCCTGGGGCAGGGAATGGGAGTGGAAGAGGATGAGGGAAATGAGGAGGAGGGAGATGAGGTGGGGAGTGGCGTGGTAGATGGAGATGGGGTTGGGGGGTGGAGGAGGGGCTGTCCGGTCCCGGCGGCCACTCACAGCAACCCGAGCTAATTCATTCCCGGGCCACAATGCTCCCTATCTACCCCACTCTCACCCTCCCCTCCCTCTCCCTCCCTTGCCCTCTCCACCCTCCTTCACCCCATTCTACCCCCCTCCCTCTCTACCCCCTCCCTCTCTACCCACTCCCTCTCTACCCCCCTTCCATCTCACATCCCTCTCTACCCCACTTCCCTCTCCCCTCCCTCTCTACCCCCTTCCCTCTCCCTCTCTACCTCCCTCCCTCTCCCTCGCTACCCCATCCCCCTCCCTCTCTGCCCCCCTCCCTCTCTGCCCCACTCCCTCTCTGCCCCCTCCGTCTCTACCCCCGTCCCGCTCTACCCCCGTCCCTCTCTACCAACCCTCCCTTTCTACCACCCATCCTTCTCTACTACCCCTCCCTCTCTACCCCCCTCCCTCTCTAGGAATTGAAGAGCGAGGAGGAAGAGGAAGAGGAGGGAGTGCTGGGGGATGAGGAGAAATGAGCCGCACCTGTGCAGTTGGGGGCTATGCATGAGTGGTGCAATATTTACGTTGGGGGAATGCCACTCCCGTGTGATGCCGCGCTCCCCTCCCCCACTTCTAATTCTGAAAGCATTGCAGGTATATTGTTTTCAGGCACGTGCTGTCAGGGTAGGCAAGGTAGGCACTGCCTACCCTGACTAATTATGAAATGGCAATTATTAAATATAAATAGTAAAGGCATGGGAGAATTATGCCTATCTAAGAGATCGATCTCTTAGGTAGGCATGATTCTCCGTGCCTTTCAACCGCAGCACTTGTAACACGCGAAAGTCTGTGCAGCCCACGTGCCGTCAGCGCCGCTTTAAGCTGTCAATGACTAGCGGGGTTGAAGGCAGCTGAAATTCTGCCCTTGCAGTACTGCGCATGTGCAGCAGCCTACTGCGCATGCGCAGCGCGAGTTTCTTGGCGGGTTTTTCAAATATGGATTGTCATTATTTTAAAAGTATCTTAGGAAACAAAGAGTGAAGAATGTAGCTCATGTACTGATAACGTGGTAAGTACATTTCTTGGTGCTTTATGTTTTTAAATACCGTATTTCCCGGGGTGGGGGGAGAGCTCCTTTCACAGTGTTTGGGGAGTCTGGCCCGAGGTAATGTTGCGGGGAGGGCAGTAATGTTGTGAAGGAGGGGATCGGGGCCAATAACCCACTTGCGATGCTCCGGGCACGGAGCCACCGCATTGTGGCTGGGGAGTGAATTAGCTCGGGTGGCTGTGAGTGGCCGCCAGGACCGGATAGCCCCTTCTGCCGGTCCCCGCTCACCTCTGGCAGTGCTCTCCATCTGAAAACCTCTCTCCTACCACTCGCTGGCCTCACTCATGTCAGCCGCTTCCCGGAAATCCTTAAATTTCGACAGCGCGCTCAAGGGACCAATTGAGGTTACTCGGCTGTGGAAATTTAAAGATTTGCGGGAAGCGGCTGACATAAGCGAAGCCGGCGAGCGGCAGGTGAGAGGTGTTCAGACGGAGAGCACTGCCAGAGGTGAGTGGGCCGGCAGAAGGTGCTGAAGTGGCAGCCGGTTCTGCTGTCGGGTCCCAGCGGCCGCTCGCAGTCACCCGAGCTGCTTCCTTCCCCGGAAGTGGCGGCCAGTTCTGCTGTCCATGCCCGGAGCGCTGTGGCAGCAGTGAGTGATTTACTGACATGATCTCCGACCCCCTCCTTCTCAACACTCCTGCCCTCCCCGCATCTTTACCCCTGGCACAGACTCTCCACACGCTGTGAAAAGAACTCTCCCTCCAATTGGTCCCTTGAATTAGTATTGTCTTTCAATAAGATGACAACTGATTCAACATCCCGGTGTGCTCCTGTTTTTACCACCATCTCTCCACCTGCCTTCATCCTCCATCCCCCACCCATTCAGTCATTAAAAAATGAAGGAAATTTAGAAGACTTGTGCAAATTGAATTGTTACTTATTTTTATTTTTTACGGAGAGAACAATCTGCGCATGCGCGGTTTAAGATTTTCTTTAAAATCCGACTGACTGCCTACCTTGAGTAATTACTCACGGCACGTGCCTGATTGTTTTGTACTGTATATATGGGATGCAAGCAGAAGCCTCCACGTGGCACATCCCGGGCAATGCTGATGACAGAAACTGTATCACAGTGACTGACTGAAGTAGCCAATTCTGCAACCACCGACTGTCAACCGTCACTGACCGACCGGAAAGATGTGATATAAAAGATGGCCGGACACGAGGAAGAAGAACTGTATATATTATTCATATTTTTTCCGAAGTTTATCAAGTGAAATAACTATGTAATGCGGACAATGTTTGTTTAGGGTCAGAGATCAAACATGACTGGTCACGTGTGTGATTTCACATGAAAGCATTTTTTCATAACTCAGTTTTATCTTACAAACGCTTGTGAATTTTAAAAAGCTAGCACGTTCTTAACTTTCGCAGCCGTGCAATATAGTTCTGTAGGTAGGAAAATAGCAATGAATTAGATTAATCTCTTCCAATAATTTTTTTAATGTATTACTTTATGTGTTGCCATTGGGTAACGTGTGTGACATTTTGGTTCACTTTCCAAAGAATGGCCCAAATAGAGACATTGAGCCATTTACTCAGGGGGGAGGAATCAAGAACCAGGGGACATGGGTTTTTAAGGGGGGAAATTTTTAATTGGGACCTGAACGGCACTATTTTCACCCCCTGATGGGCATATGGAATTAGCTGCCAGAGGAGTTAGTTGAGTCAGGTAAACATAGAAAACAGGTGCAGGAGTAGGCCATTTGTCCCTTTGAGCCAGCACTGCCATTCAATATGATCATGGCTGATCATCTAAAATCAGTACCCCGTTCCTGCTTTCGCCCCATATCCCTTGATTCTGTTAGCCCAAAGAGCTATATTTAACTCTCTCTTGAATACATCTGATGAATTAGCCTCCACTGCCTTCTGTGGCTGAGAATTCCACAGATTCAAACTCTCTGTGTGAAAAAGTTTTTCCTCATCTCAGTTCTAAATGGCCTAACCCTTATTCTTAAACTGTGGCCTCTGGTTCTGGACTCCACAAATATCGGGAACATTTTTCCTGCATCTAGCCTGTCCAATCCCTTAAGAATTTTATGTGTTTCTACAAGATCCCCTCTCAACCTTCTAAATTCCAGTGAATAATCATACCATACACAATAACAATGTTTAAAAGGCAGGTACATGGATAGAAAAGGTTTAGAGGGATATGGGACAAATGTGGGCAAATGGGACTAAATGAGGCTCATGCTGTCGACCACTCCGTGGTGAGCCCCTGTCAACTGACCTCAGTCAGGTGAACGACAGCAAACAGAGACAGCAGCAGCGCCATAGCTTGGGGCCTTTTTAGGGCGGGTACCTACGGATGCGGAACCGGATGGCATCACCCTGCTGCGGACTTCTGCTGCCTCAAAAGCAAGAAGACTGTGCCTCGGTACACGTGACAATAAACTAAACCAAACTAAACTAACTTAGAAGGGGCGTTTTGGTTGGATTGGATGAGTTGGCCCGTTTTCATGATGTATGACTCTATGACTGTAGAAATCAGAGAGTCACAAGGCACAGAGGCAGGTCCATCGGCCCGCAATATCCTTGCTAACCTTTTAGCCACATACACTAACCCATTTGCACACATTGGAACTATTTCCTTGAATGAATGAATGAATGAATGAATGAATGAATACTTTATTGCCACAAGTGAGAGTTCACAGTGAAATACATTGTTTTGCAAACCCAAGGTATGCAAAGAGTCACCACATAAAGGGTGCCGACAATGTTTCAAAGTATTCAGCGCCAGGTCCTCCTTTGTTCTTCCCCACACCCCCACGCCGGGTCCTCCTTCCATGTCTTGCCAGTTTAAATGCCTCGTAAATGTAAAAGCGTCGTAAAGTTATTCCCAAAAAATGAAGAGTTGGCCTCAAAACATAGAATCGTACAGCACAGAACAGGCCCTTTGGCCCACAAAGTCACAAGGTCATTAGTGATGGGAGCAGAATTAGGCCGTTTGGCCCATCAAATCTACTCCACCATTCAATCATGGCTGATATATCTCTCCCTCCTAACCCCATTCTCCTGCCTTTTCCCCATAACTCCTAACACTTATACTAATCAAGAATCTACCTATTTTAAATTATCCATTAACTTGGCCTTCACAGCCTTCTGTGACAAAGAATTCCATACATTCACCACCCTCTGACTAAAGAAATTCCTCCTCATCTCCCTCCTAAAGGAACGTACTTTAATTCTAAGGCTATGACCTCTAGTCCAAGACTCTCCACTAGAGAAACATCATCTCCACATCCACTCTATTCAAGCCTTTGATAAAAAATATCTACTAGAGTTTTGGCCATACAGATATTCATGCTCTGTTGAAGAATTCCCTTCCCTTGTATAGGTACACACAAGGGGAGAGAAGTCTTGAAGCTACACAGTTTAGCTTTGTCTATTTAGTTTAGAGATACAGAGCCAAACCAGGCCCTTCGGCCCACTGAGTCCGCACCGACTAGCACTTTCCTACACACCTAGGACTATTAGCAATTTTTACCGAAGCCAATTAATCTACAAACCTGCACATCTTTGGAGTGAGGGAAGAAACTGGAGCACCCGTAGAAAACCCACTTGGTAACGGGATGAATATAAAACTCTGTATAGACAGTACCCATAGTTAAGATCGAACCTGGGTCTTTAGCGCTGTAAGGCAGCGACTCTCCGCTGCGCCACCGTGCCGCTCACAGCTCGGTGGCTAACTTGGATATATACCCTCCATTCTTCCACATACCCTTAATGGATTGGCAGTACCTTTTGGTGTAGTCAGCTTGTAGTTGAATATCGTGTTGGTTCCCTGTTGCATTTCCCCTTGTCTGTGGAGATGCTGGAAAATGACCTTAAGGTATGCAATGAAAATGAAATGTCAATGCCCTGGCAGCTTTTCAACAATAGTTTTCAAACAGATGGTCTTGAAACTTAATTCAATTTTGTTTAGCTTATTGTCAGGTGTACAGTGAAAAGCTTTTTGTTGCATGCTATCCAGTTAAGGGAAAGATGATACGTGTTTACAATCGAGCGGTCCACAGTGGAGGTAAAGAACATAAGAACGAATATTTCCCCTCCCACCCGTGACTTGGCTGTCTCATTTGTCTGCTCTTCAAAATTAGACTGTTTCCAACCCGTTACTCTACCCTCCCTTGTAAAACTGATCACCACCATGAAACCTACTACCACCTGCCCCCTCGACACTGTCCCCTCTGCCCTCCTAAAGGACGTCATTACAACAGCTGGTCCCAGCACCCTCGCCATCTTCAACAGCTCTCTTGCCACTGGCACTGTACCTACCTGCTTCAAGCATGTGGTGGTCCAACCACTCCTGAAAAAAACTAACCTCGACCGCACCTTGCCAAGCAACTACAGACCCATTTCTAAACTGCCTTTCCTCTCCAAAGCCCTTGAAAAGGTAATTTTAAGTCAACTTAAACCTTACCTTCACCAAAACACTATCTTGGAAACTTTCCAATCAGGTTTCAGGGCTCACTATAGCACAGAGTCTGCCTTGTTGAAGGTACACAATGACCTACTGCTCACCATTGACTCCGGCGACTGTGCAATTCTGCTCCTTCTTGACCTCAGCGCAGCATTTGATACTGTCGACCACACCATCCTAATTGACCGTCTCCGGTATGGGGTTGGTATTGATGGCACTGCCCTGAGCTGGTTCATCTCCTACCTCAAAGGTAGGAGTTTCTCGACTAACATAGGCAACTCTTTCTCCTCCCCAGCTAATCTCTGCTGTGGGGTTCCACAAGGTTCCATCCTTGGCCCCATTCTCTTCTCCCTGTATATGCTCCCCTTAGGACAAGTCATTGAAAGGCACGGCATTTCCTTCCGTTGCTACGCAGACGATACACAACTCTATCTCCCCCTGAAGCCCAAAATCCAATCAAATCTGTTTAACCTTACCCACTGCCTCGAGGATATAAAGTGTTGGATGGCCCAGAACTTCCTCCAACTAAACGAGAGTAAGTCTGAGGTCATCCTTCTCGGCCCCTCGGACTCAATCAAAATGATAGCAGGCAGCCTTGGAAGCCTTACCCCAAACCTCACATCAAAAACCTACTCAAACCTCACGTCAAAAACCTTGGCGTGATATTTGATTCAGCATTGAAATTTGACAAACAAGTCAATGCCGTGGTAAAAGCTAGCTTCTTTCAGCTTCGGACGATAGCTAAAATAAAACAATTCCTCCAGTTTGATGACCTCGAAAAGATCATCCACACATTCATCTCCTCCCGCCTAGATTACTGCAACTCCTTTTACATTGGCATCAGCCAATCTTCCCTGTCCCGCCTGCAACTGGTCCAAAACGCCGCAGCGAGACTCCTGACGGGCACCCGAAAAAGGGATCACATCACCCCGATCCTGGCCTCTCTACACTGGCTCCCTGTGCGGTTCCGTATAAACTTCAAGATCCTCCTCCATGTCTACAAAGCCCTCAATGGGCTTGCCCCGACTGACATAAAAAGTCTTCTCACCCACCACTCCACCTCCAGGCCTCTCAGATCGGCCGACTTGGGGTTGCTGAATATCCCGCGGTCTAGGCGTAAGCTCAGGGGCGACCGCGCCTTTGCGGTTGCAGCTCCTAGACTGTGGAACAGCATCCCTTTTCCCATCAGAACTGCCCCCTCCATCGACTCTTTTAAGTCAAGACTAAAGACTTATCTATACTCCCAAGCCTTTCCTGACGTCCTCTGAGTGAAGGCTACATGTATATATGTATGTAGTTTGTTTTGTTTGTGCCATTCTTATAACAAATGTAAAGCACTTTGGCCAACGAGAGTTGTTTTTAGGATGTGCTATATAAATAAATGTGACTTGACTTGACAGTGTACAGATACAGGATAAAGGGAATAATGTTTAGTGCAAGATAAAGTCCTATTAAAGATAGTCCGAGGTTTCTCGCATGAAGTAGATAGCAGGTCAGGATCGCTCTCTAGTTTAGTTTAGTTTGGAGATACAGTGCGAAAACTGGCCCTTCAGCCCAACGAGTCCGCACCGACCAGCGATCCCCGCACATTAACACTATCCAACACACACTTGGGACAATTTACACTTCTACCAAGCCAATTTTACTTCGGAGTCACGTGAGTGATTCCGTGAAGAAGCCCCGCCAGTCCGCATGCGTTTCCACTACGTCATCCGCACTGGCGAGAGGCACCGGTCTGGCAGGCAAATCATTCCTGCCAGCGGTAAGTAAAAAACCTGCAGGTAAGTTTCAATACTTACCAGGCTGTGTTTTCCTGCAGGAACCTCCTCTTACAGAGGTTTCCTGCTGGCTATAGTAGCGCAGTCCGGTCGAGCCGCGGGAAACCGGCATTGGGCTGTGGGAAGACCCAAGTCCAGACTGCAAACGCGGGAGCCGGCGGCCGTCGGGTGCGTTACTCCAGCCACTGACAAGGCAGTCAGCGACTTCCAGACCGCGGAGGTTCCAGTGGAGGGGTAAGTCCTTACGGTATTAGGGTGCCGACTGCACCGTGGCTAATCCGGTGGGGGGGAAAAGAGCCACTCAAAAACAAACCCGTGAATCGGGCCAGGAGGATACACCTCCCAATAAAAGCGACGTCTGTGGACGTCTGGTAAGATGGAGCACTTGATAGAAGGGATGCTCCATCCCGACAGGTTCCAGAAGGAGCTTCATACCCAAGAGGTCATCCCAAGGGCAGTGGCAGCAGCTCAGGTATGGGCTGTATAGAGAAAATCAGCTCCAGGAACAGGAGCTTATATCCACGAGTCCTCTTGGGGGACCACGGCAGCAGCACCTGTAGACAGGCTGCATTATGTCTCCCTCATGAAGGAGGTTGAGCCTACCAGGGCAGTTTAGTTCTGTCACTGAGGTTGGAGGTATTGGAAAGCATACCCCAAGACATAAAGCCAAGAAAGCTGTTTGAGCGCAGCTCCAGCATGATTTGCTCCAGCAAGGAGCTTTATATTCTGAGATTGGAAGTATTAGAAATACTACGGGACGGGTTCAGTCACTACATATTGTGACTGGATAGGATGATTACATCTGCAAATAATATTATGTTTTAATGTTTGGTTAAGCAGAGTAGACATGAAATCTCAAACTAGTTTCATGACATACCTCATGAACCTTCGGTTATGGTCACACATATATAACAATACGTCAAGTTCACGAAGAGCTTAGAGGCTCGGAACTAGCAATGTTGATAATTACAAAAAACGTTTAAAAGGGTATTGGTTTGGACCATCCCCAGGTGACTGAGACAGGCTTGGCTCATACAGGAGTAGATACTGATATATTTTTGAGTCTCACTCCACCAGGGCTGCTGCAATATCAGCAGCAAGGGTTATGTACGTTCCGCTGGACCACATCCTGGCGACTGCAGGATGGGCGAACGAGCTTATAAAATATTCATAATAACCTATGGCCAGAGCAGGGGAATTTGCCAACTCTACTTAGATTCAGTGGTTAGTTACTCCCGAATGAGAGGAGTTACTATTATTTATTCATTATGAATGTTTCCCTCATCTGTCAATGAAGCAGCCGTGGTTGTGGAGACTCGTTTCTCACGGCATGAAATCACAGAGCTTTGAAATCTTCACGGAATCACTCTCGTGACTCCAAAGTAAAATAGGAAGATTAAACGAGAACTTACCAGTTTGCAGTTTGAGCTTTATTTTATGAGGAGTTACGGTGAGCGATTACGTGCCCTCCGCTCCCGGCCCTCATAATCGCAAAGATCATCTGGTAGTTCTAGTCTTCTCTAAGTCTTACTAAATTACTTTGACTGCTGTTATCTGAGATTTCACACTGCTGCTTTGAAGTATGACGCATGCGGACTGGCAGGGTTTCTTCACGTAATCGCTCACCGTAACTCCTCATAAACTAAAGATCAAACTTCAAACTGGTAAGTTCTCGTTTGATCTTACTATTAACCTATAAACCTGTCTGTCTTTGGAGTGTGGAAGGAAACCAAAGATCTCGGAGAAAACACATGCGGTCACGGGAGAACGTACAAAAAATGTACAGACAGAATAGGACAGTGAGAGGATGGTTCAGTTGCCTGGTGACAACTGGGAAGAAACTTCATACAAAAGCAAAACAAGATTTTCAATTAGAAACCAGAATGGGCTGATCATGCTGCCATTCCATTCTTCTTCTTATTTTTTTTAAGTGGAAATATTGGACACAATACAGGAAGAGGCCCTTCAGCCCACCACCTTTTCCACTACCGAGGAGAAGAAGCTGTTCCTGAGTCTGGTCGTGCGCACTTTCAAGCTCTGTACCTTGTGCCAGATGGGAGCAGGGAGAAGAAGGAATGACTGGGATGGGATAAGTGTTTGATAATGTAATAAAAAGGAATATAGACACAAAAGCTGGAATAACTCAGCAAGTCGGCATCTCTTGAGAGAAGGAAAGGGTGACGTTCGGGTCAAGACTGGTTAGCGATAAGGGAAACAAAAGTAATAGACAATGATGTAGAGAGATAACAAACAGTGAATGATAGATATGCAAAAAAGTAATGAAGATAAAGGAAACAGGCCATTGTTAGCTGTTTGTTAGGTGAAAACTGCTTTGCCGAGGCAACGTGAAGTGTAGATGCGAATGATGGGAACTCTGGTCTGTGTGCCGGGCTGGGCTCTCCACTGTAAGTTAGTTCAGAAACATGTGGCCTTGTACATATATACTGGGGGACATTTTGCCAAATACACAGTAACGTTTTGTACCTTTGCACAATTAGGTAGATTTGAAATAAACTCTTACCCAAGTCCTGTTCCACTGCCATGCTGTATACTCGAGATCCTACGGGAGAGATGACAAAAATAATTATTGAGAAACTCTTTCAGTAACATATGCTTTGTTGAAATAGGTGTACGTTGGAGGTTTAAGGCTGAACCCGGCAATGGTTTAAGATGGTTCTAACTCAGATTTAAACAATCCAAATCAACAGTGGTTTAAGAGAATCAAGATTGTTTTATTTTTGTTTATCTTTGGGATACAGCGTGGGAAACAGGCCCTTTGGCCCACCGAGTCTATGCTGACCAGTGATCCCCTACTCTAGTTCTAAACTACACACTGGGGACAATTTACAGAAGCTACAAACCTGCAGGTATTTGGAATGTGGGAGGAAACCAGAGCACCCGGTGGAAATCCACGGCGTCACAGGGAGAACGTGTAAAGTCCGTACAAACAGCACACGGGTTTCTGGTGCTGTAAGGCAGCAACTCTACCGCTGCATCACCGTGTCGTAAGTAAAACGGGACAATGCAGTTCTTACTTGCAGCAGCACGACATGTTTGTAAACACAAATACTCAATAGATAATATGATAACAAATATAAAAAAGAGAAATTGTATTGTATATCTTTATTGTCATTTCCTGAGTATTCGCATACCCAGAGGAAACAAAAAAACATTCCTCAACCAGTGTCCATTTCAGTGTGTGCAGTAAAAAATAAATAGAAGTAAAAATACATATATCATGAACAAATTAACACTCTACTCTACTAACATCAACAGGCGTTCAACAGCGGCACAACAGTGGCTCTGCTGCAGTGTGTCCAGGTTGTTGTTGGTGCACGATACTTTGGCAGGGGACAAAGTCCGTTTATCAGTCTATAACCTGCGGGAAGAAGCTGAGGAGCATCCTGCTGGTTTTGCACCTAATGCTCCGGTACCTCTTACCAGATGGCAGGATGGAGAATATGTGATGGGATGGGTGGTAGGGGTCTTTGATGATGGAGATGGCTCTGCTGATACATCTCTTCCTGTATAGTCCAGCAGGAAAGGGAGTGGAGTACCAATAATCCTGCTGGCGGTCTTCACAATCCTGTCTAGTTGGTGCCGTTCGTACGCCTTGCAGCTCCCGAACCAGGAAGTGATGCCGTAGGTTAATGTGCTCCGATTGTCCCCCTATAAAAAGTTCGTAGGTGTGTAGTGGGGAGACTGCTTTACGTAGTCTTTCGGAGAGGGTGTAGTCGCTGCTGGGCTCTCTTGACCAGTGCTGTGGTGTTGGTCGTGGACGCCAGGTCATCTGACAGGTGGAGTCCTAGGAACTTCACGCTGTTGACCCTTCCACATCAGCTCCATCGATGTGCAGAGGTGTATGGTGTTGTTTTCCCGCCCTCCTGAAGTCAACCACCATCTCCTTAGTTCAATAAATTACACACTCCTTAATTCAATAAATTACACACAACGGCACAGTGGCGCAGCTAGTAGAGCTGCTGCCTCACAGTGCCAGAGACC